>AWOL01S0117876.1:0-10881 GCA_000715115.1 Nicotiana otophora
GATGTGAATGCGGGATGTGTTTAGATATGAGACAAATAAAGTTTACTTGTGACTCAAGAGTTTTCTATTGGGTACTTGAATCCTGTGTTGATGTGACGTATGGTCTTGAGTTGTGAGTACGTTGAGGGATCTGTCATGCTGTTTAATTGCAGAGTGAGTAGATTTTCATGTCGTGTTGATGAGTTCAAACTCAGAAATATTAAGTGATTCTGTAGTAATTGTGGTTTCGAAAGGGTATAGCAAGATGCCGATTTGAGGCTAAGCAGGTGGGTTATCTCCTGCGGAGTATTCTATATATGTGTGTTCCTTATAATGTTGAGTGGAGGGTTTCTTTTCTCTCAGCTGGGTATATGTGTTGAGATTTGAGTTTGGATTGGTTGTGAAAGTTGACTTGACCGTCATGGGGATGAAGGCGAGCTTAGTAGATGATTTGAGGTATTTTATGGGTTGTGTTACCCGAGCTTGTGAAGAGTTTTCGTGGAATTGACTGCGGGATTATGAAAATAGTAGAGTATGGGCATGGTTAGTTATCAGATGCTTTGTTATATGTCTTTGAGCCAAGTGGGAGGGAGTCTGATATCTACGATTTGATTGCACGATTATGTGCGGTATTGGTTTTGGCCTGAGGCATACTTATTGATTAGTTATGACTTGCAGAGGTTGAGATCGAGGATGACTCGAGTAAGAAAATTTCTTGAATGCGGGTTATATTGCACTTTATGAAAATATGAAAAATCATGAAATAATTAAATTGTTATTTTGAAGGATGTAGTGCGCACGAAGTATGAATTTGATTGGTGGTGTTAGGGTTACTTCTTTGGGGGCTATTGTGCTAATGGGGATTGTGTCTTTTGGTCTGTTTGGGCGGTGAAATTTAGATTTGAGCATAGTGGGAGACTTTCGAAAGGGTCCTAATGGATTCAAAAATGTATGTGTCAATTGAAATTTTTTTGAAATTTATATATTGCCAGAATCGGTTATTTACATTGAATGGTGCCGTGACTTGCTATAATTCTGTATGACTATGGATTCTATATTTCAGTACAAGAAAGGTAAAAAAGAATAATCTAAAGTCCACATAAGGTCTTTTTAGTGTAGGGGTCTCGGTTATGGTACTTTTATGGTGCTTAAGAAGAATACAGTGGCTTATAGGCCTTAGGGTAGTGTAGTTTTATGTTAGGATGTCTTGTAGTGAGCTTTGGGTAAGGATAGTAGTGTTATGACAAGGAGAAATGTCAACTTGAGGGTAATTCAAAAGAAACTCGGAGAAAATAGGACAAATGGGTAACATGCTGGATCAGTATGGTAATTGTATGCTCGGTTCTTTTGGTTCTTATGATGAGGTGGGGCTTTACAGGTATTTTGTGGCAATACTCTCGGATTTGGTAACTTGTGTGGCTTGGTCGAGTTAGAGGAATTCAGTTCTGATAGCTTGGTTATGTGCAAATGGATTTCAAAGTGTTCTTGATGGTTTCTATCATGGTTTGAGCCGTATATTTTCTACCAGTGTGGGGAAACATGTTGTGTATTGTGATTTCCTTCTGGAAAGAAGCAAGATAAAGGTTTCTAACTAATAGGGTATGTAATTTGTTGGTGACTCAGAGTTTATAATTAGATTCTCGTGCCTTTACTATGATAGATGTAGTGTGTTGTGCAAGATTTAGATTTACATATACAAGGTGACAGTTTATTCTTCAAAGGAAGATCACGAATTATGGACAGAATGGTCAATTTTAGATATTTAGACGAATGTTATAACTGCTCGGTAATCCCTGAGAAGGGTGCGCATTTCAAAAGGCACATTGTGTTTTGACTTACAGATGTTTATTGGTATTGCGGTACTTACCTGGTTGATAGACTGCTGGTATTCGAATTTGTTTTTTACTATATGGCATAGAAGAATTATAGAAGCATTCCTCGCAAGGTGATCATGCGTGAAAGATGTCTTAGTCATTCGAGTGTCAAAGTTGGGATCGGTTATGGTGATTTATGTATTCTATGATTGCAGAGACTGAGAGTTCTCAAAGCATATTGTTTCAGGGTTGCGGCCTGTTTGAGGCGAGTATTTTATTTAAACTCAGTGGAGGCACTAGTTGCATAAATTGTTTGTGATAGCTGCGCACTACGAGTGCGTATATATGTGTGGTTTGAGCCCATGTGCGGGCATCGGGGCAAGTATTCATACTCAGAAGAATGCTTAAGCTATGATATGCCTAGAGTTGACTGTTAAGCATAAAGTTATAACATTTCTCGTATTCGTACCTTTGTTGAGAACTATATGGACTATACTTAAGGTTACAAAGAGGATAGTTCCCTGAATAAATTAGGTAGGTACTATTTCTGTGTTAACTTGCCGATTGAACTGTGATAACACACTTTGCACATGCCTACACTATGGCGTGTTATTTATACCAATCCAGGAGCATGTAAATCCTATTTCATTTATCATATACATGTGTACTTATTTGATTGCTCCTGTATGATATGCTTGGATTGGAGGCATGTGACCATGCCAGGCGGATTATATTATTGCCACATGAGTTGTCCGTGCGGATCCATATACTGATATTATTGGCACGTGAGTTGTTCGTGCGGGTCCAGATATTGATACTATAACACGTGAGTTGTCCATGTGGGTGATGTTAATGTGAGCTCTAGGAGAGATGGTTATCGTTATTAGATTCGTGTGTCATGGTTCTACTATATATGATGAGCTCATAGCATTGCAGTTGTGGTGGTGCTGGTTGAACCTGCAAAGATGGTTCTCTTCTTTGAGATATTTTCCATGTTTCGGTACACGGATTACGCCATTGTGGCTTGAGTTATATTGGTATGGCTTGTCTGTGGGATAGTTGTATTTAATAATAAAAGGTCATTGGACCTAGAATGTGTACTATCAAGTTGATCACGGTATATTCGGAAGGATAGTATTGAAAGTTGGCGTATAAAGTGATTATGGTTCTGGTTGGGGCAAGAGAGCTCCATGACTTGTTGATCTGATAAGGGGTCATGAGATTCCGCGTGTTTCTTTCATTATCAGCTGTGTACGAAGGTTTTGGAACGAGGTTTTGGTTGATATGGTGTTTAATACTAGTACCAAGTTAGTTTTGAGTAGTTACTGTGATCAGGAATGGTGTTGCGAGTATGTGAGATGTGTAGTATGTTATGTGATTATATCTGGGGTTATGGTTATGGCATGATACATCTTGTTCAAACCTATACAATGTGTATATGTGAGACTCGGGTATTGAAAAAGAAATTCTGAATGTTGGAAATTGAGTTCCAAGGTTTATGGGCTAAGAAGTAATGATCTTCAATTACGTGGTGCTGTCAGGCCTATATGGAATAGGGTGGCGTGGGATCACCCTCGGGTATGTGCGTGGTAAGATGGAATAGTGATGTGAGGGCTTGGAAACAACTCTTGGCACGTTCGAGGACGAACGTATGTTTAAGTGGGGGAGAATGAAACGACCTGGCCGATTGTTTTGAGTATTTCAGCCTCGTTCCCCCATTTACTGCTCAATTTGTACTTTACAGTTATTGTGTGACTTGCTGGGGTAATTGGTTCGGGTCTGGTGAGGTTTTGGAATGAATTGGAACACTTAGTTCCAAAGTTTAAAGCTTAAGTTCAAATAGTGACCGGATATCGACTTATACGTAAACAACCCCGGAATGGAGTTTTGATGATTCCAATAGCTCCGTATGGTGATTCTGGACTTAGGATCATGTCTGTAAAATTATTTGGAAGTCCGTAGTGAAATTTGGCTTGAATTGGCGAAAGCTGAATTTTTGGGAAGTTTGACCGGGGAGTTGACTTTTTGATATCGGGGTCAGAATCTAGTTCTGAAAATTTTCATAGATCCGTTTTGCCATTTATGACTTGTGTGAAAAATTTGAGGTCAATCGGAATTGATTTGATAAGTTTCGGCATCGAATGTAGAAGTTGGAAATTCTTAAGTTCCTTAAGCTTGAATTGGGGTATGATTCGTGGTTTTAGCGTTGTTTTATGGGATTTGAGGTTTCAAATAAGTTCGTATGATATTTTAGGACTTATTGGTATATTTGGTTGAGGTCCCGAGGGCCTCGGGTGAGTTTCCGACGGTTAACGGATCAAAATTTGGACTTAAACAACTATTGGAATTTTTCTGCTGGAAATATTTGCTGGAAAATCGAGGCTGGAAAAATCGAGGCTGGAAAAATCGAAGCTGGAAATCGAGACTGGAAATCGAGGTTGGAAATTGAGGCTGGAAATCGAAGGTTGAAAATCGAGGTAAGGAAATCGAGGTCAGGAAATCGAGGGCAGCGCCTGGACAGAAACTTTAAGTTATAAAACGGGACTTCGTCCCATTTTTCATTTTGACAAATTGGAGCTTGGGGAGAGGTGATTTTTGAGAGATTTTCAAGGAAAAACATCGGGGTAAGTGATTCTAACTCGGATTTGGTCAATATACACGAATATATCATTGTTTTCATCATTTATTTAGTGTTTTGAGATGGAAATTTAGGGAAAATGAGGAAGAGTTCTTGGACTAGAAGTTTGAGATTTTGAATGGGATTTTGTTATCGGATTTGAGTAAAATTAGAATGGTTAGACTCGTGAGTGAATGGGATTTCGTATTTTGTAACTTTAGTCAGATTTCAAGACATGGGCCCGGGTTTGAACCCATGCTGTCGCGCCCCTTCTTTCTCGCAAAATCGGATTTCGACACGTGATAACTCTTTTAAAGGAAGGGTGTTAAAAGAGAGAGTCGCCACCTAACGGGTTTGAGGTGCATTAGGGCACCTATTTGCGAATAACTCTGGTTTAACCAATTTGCGTCACCAAAGATCAGGTAAGGGCTCAAATTTCCTCGAGAAGAAGGTGTTAGGCATTCCTTGAGGTCCATAACTGTGGGTCCCGGTCGAAATCGAATTATATGAAATAGTCAAAAACAAGAGGGAAAGACAAGAAGTTTGGGAAATTATTATCAAAAGTCTACAAATAAACACAAATAATTGACTTTAAGACAAGATGGGAGGTCCTCAGTTCTTTTAGCCTAAAGGATCACCCCGTGCAACATAAATATTATTTTGTAACTCCCTCGAGGTGGGGTGTTACTCGTATTATTCGGCGGGCACAGACTATCATCTCCTGCTACCCGATTACTATCTTTAAGTTTTTACCTAAAGCGCACTAGTTGATTCTAAACCGTGCCTTATGCGTGCACTACCCGTCCCATGCCTGTGGTACAGGAGGCGTTTGGACCTCTATTTTGGGTGGTTCTAGGCGACATACAAAACAAGTTGGACTTCATATGAAGGCAATTAAGGGCTCAAGTTAGCCTCCACACATAGACAACAAATGCACGCAAACGAATTAGGCGTTTGACAGTTTCAGAATTGAGACAAGTTAAAGCCATTAAGCCCTATAGACATGGTTTCTATGTGACCTTGGGATTCAAGCGTGCAGGCAGTTTTAGAGCAAGATGCCATTTTAGAATGACTTCTGAGTGACTACGCAGTTGCCTAATGATTATAGGTTATAAGTGGTTGACCTATAGGCATGATATCTAGGTGATCTATGCAGTAATTGGCAATGATAATTGCCGGAGAATATTCAGAATTGCTTAGTTGGATCCTATAGGCATGCTTTCTAATAGTGACAATGACATAGTATTGAAAGTTCAATATTAATACATTAAGGCGAGTGGTATTACCCTATAGGTAGGATTTCTAACGATTAATGATTGAAACTAATTTTTATACTTAACTACTATAGGCATGTCTCCTAAGTGAGCAATTATAACAACAACGAATTAACCAATCAAAGTCCTATAGGCATGATTTCTAGATGAATATTGTTGTTTAATGAATATGCTATAATTATGCAAATTGGGAGATTTGTTATTTTATTTTCTATAGGCATGATATCTAACAAAACATATAGGAGCAGAATATGTTAGACGAATTAAGCACTCAGGTCCTATAGGCAGGTTATCTAACAACACATAGTAGCAGAATATGTTTGAGCAAATTAACACCTATAGGCAGGATTTCTACCTGTTCATGCAAAAATTAGAGTAAACCCATTTTCCCAATTTTACTAACACCCCAATTATTATTACAACATTATTACAGGCCCAATGAATGAAATATATTACAGAATTATAGAATAGCTATAGTGGGCCTACAGCAGGCCCAAAATATACCCAGCCTGGCCAGGCCTTCGTTCTCATGTCCATACAGTTTCTCAACAACCCAGAACCAATCTCCATTTTACACAGAACAGACCACATCCAGCAACCATAGTTTGAACAAAAGTTCCAGAAGTATAACCGTTTACACAAATCAACTGATTTAATCTAGTGGGTAAGAAGAGGGGCAGAGTTTGAGCAATTAGAGAAAAGTGGCAGAGAAACCTAGACCCTAGTGTGTCAGAGTTCCCAAGGGCTTCAAGAATCCAGGGTAGTGCTCACACTAGGGAGGTTGATAGAGGAGACTTAGGGAAGGGCTTTGGCTTTCAATTAGCCCCAGAATTAAACAAAAAACAACCCATAAAAATAGTAGCAGAGTAATAGGTTTAGAAAGCATTTGCTAGCTTGTAAGATGATCACATAATGAATTCCAAAAAAAAACCAAATTAACACACTGGACAGGGTGGCTTATGACAAGGAACAAGGAGCCTGGGATGACAAGTTAACATGCAATAGTATTAGGCTATTGCGGCTAAATTAAGACTAAAGGGGTCAGATCATGCTAACCTAAGTTTAAACAGTATTACACAAACAAGATCATGTATCATGGAGGGTACTAAATCAAAGGAGATTAGTTTCAAAGGATCACCAGTCATTAAGGGTATAGGTTGGACATAGCAGAAGTTCATAGGGTGATAACCATAGTCATAGGAACATACAACATTCAGATTAAAGGTATATTAAACAAGTTAGGGCATACTAATAATACCAATGGTCGTTAGAAGTTCAGAATTAGGCAGGGAACATGGCTCAAACCATATAGTCAGACATATCATTCCAACCATCATGACTTAAACTAAGCATGCTTCATTGCATCTAAATTAATTAGGCTAAGTGCAGAACATCATTAAGCTAGTAAGAATAATTAGGAAGAAAAGAGTCAAAGAGATGCATTGGATTATGTAGTTGCAGAGAACATGCTTAACATAATAGAGTAAACATTACAAAGGTTTAGAAACTAAACAATGATTATTCGATAAACAAGAAAAGATTGCCGTAAGGACCTAGAATCCTGAATGTGTCAAGGTCCAAGGGTTTCAAGAACCCAGGCAGTGCTCACACCCAAGAGAGATCAAAAGAGTAGAAATCTAGTGGCCTTCTCTTTCAGCCGGCCAAGAGCCAAACAGAATAGAATAGTGAACAAATATAGAGTAGAAAACTTCAGTTTTTAGTGAGAAAATAGTGATTCCAAAATTCCCTCCACAAAAGGGAAGGGGGATCAGTTTATATAGCAGTAGAACAAGCACATATATAAGGAAATATAAATAATCAGACCATAAAAGGAAAGAAACACGTAACTTGATTAAAAACAAATTAGGAGAGTAAACCGCTAAACCCTAATTTTAGGAAAAAAAGACAAATATTAATAGAATATTCAAAAACGAAGTAGCACAAGATGAATAGATACACAAATAGTACTAAAATTAGAGAATCGAAGTAATTTATGAAAAATATGAAAACCCTAATTTTAGGGTAAGACAAATATTGACAGAAATAAAAATAAAAACAGGCCATAGTGGAATATCGGGTGAATATGGACATAATAATACCAAAAATCAGAGGATCGAACCTATTTTGGTTCGATTAAAAGAGATCTGAAAACCCTAATTTTTAGGGTAGGTAAGACAACAGAGATACACAGAGATTCATACCCATAATAGAACAAGAATGGACATAGACAGAATAGCAGAAAGGTCAAGAAGTTGAACCGACTTTGGTTCGATTCTGATGAGATCTGCTTGCCATGTTTAGGCAAGCGGTATAGAGAAGGATCCAGTACCAGGGAAGAGTCGTATATGATAAGAAGTGGTCGTATAATCCCATGTCTGGTGGGATAAGGAGATATTTTAGGGGAGGCGGCGCTAGGGTTCTTAGGAGGAGAAGAGAGGTGGGATTTGAGGGCGGCAGACGGTAGGAAGTGATTAGGGTTAGGGGGTTTGGGTGGTAATTAAAAGGGAGGGTGTAATGTTGACTGTTGATCTCAGATATCAACGGCCACGATTTAAAAGGGGTCTTGGGTCGGGTGGTTAAACGGTTCACGACTTGGTTTAGGGGGTTGGGTTAATTTGGTTTGGGCTGGGGTATTTGGGACAGTGTATTAGGTACTTTGGGCCATTGTTTGGTCCGAAAATAGGTTTAGTGTGAGGCTAGTTGTTTTAAATACCCAATATTTTAGCAAAAAATAATTTATAAGAGTAATTAATAAATAACAAAATATTATTTGTGTACTAAAAGATTAAAAATAATAACATAAAATTATAAAAATATAAAAGGTTATCTTTTGCATAAATAATATAATTATATATGCATATGGGCTATTATTGCAAAATGTGTAATTTAGCCTTAAAAATACAAATATAATTATAAGAAATGCACTGAAAATATTTAAAACCTCATATTGGTATAAATGATAAGTTTAGATGATTAAATCATCATAAAAATAATTTGAAGGATAATTACTGGAAATTTATATAATAAAGATGCAGAAATAAATCGATTTAAAGCCTTTAAAAATTACGGAATTATGAAAGAATATTTGTATATTCTTATAAACTAATGATGATGCATATGCACTATTTTGAAAGTATATATATATATATTTAAAATATGAGGGAAAAATTGGGTATCAACAGTTGCCCCTCTTTACCCGGGAATGATGAAAGAGTTGTCGGGTAAAGAAATGATGATCGATTTTGACCAAATGGGGTGATTAGGAAAAATATAGGCCAAACTCCGGTTTCTTAATTTCCTACATATCCCTGGTTTTACGAGAATCAGGTCGTGTATAGTTCTGGATCCAGTGGTGAATTAAATCGATGGAGTTGTTGTAGGAACGGACAAGCTTTTCTGGACAGGAAGATATCGGGATTGTAAATGGATGTATCTGGGGGTGGATACGGATATTTGAACGGTTATCAGGTGGGAACGGGTAACGGACGGTGGTTGGTTACGTTTGAAATAATTGCAAGATACGAATATTAAACGGAAACCAGAGCGAAGATGCTCCCGTTAGGAGAATGGTTACTTCCTGGATTACCTGCAAAATTTAAAACACAATGCATGCAAGTATACATGGATTATTGCTAGAATTTAAACATGATGCAAATTCTCTTTGGACCATGAAAGGTGTCTTTAGACGATGGGGATGATGTCCTTAGACCATGATGTCTTGGGCCATGAATTGCGTGATAAGTGATTCGCAGGCCATGAAATGATGTTCTCGGGCCATGAAAATGGTGCCTCTGAACTATGACGCCTTTGAATAATGATGTTCAATATTGAGAGATCATATGAGGATGATGCCTTCGGACTATGACTCCTTTGGACAGAATGGCGATATTTCAGCCCATGAGATGCAAAGACATGATATTTGGTCATATGCGAAGCGAAACAAGACAGAGCTTAGTCTTGTGTAAGATCGGGGGCAGAGCTTAGCCCCGAGAAAAATAGAAAATAATGCTAGATTTCAAGTAGCATAGCATTTGGTGTTATGAAATGAAAGGCAGAGCTTAGCCTTATGCAATTAGGGAGGCAATGCTTAGGTTCATGCGAAATGGGAGATGATTCTTAGTCTCATGCAAGGAGGAGGCAGGGCTTAGCCTTATGCAAGATGGGAGACAATGCTTAGTCTCATGCAAGAGGAGGCAAGACTTAGCCTTATGCAATTGAGGAGGCAGGGCTTAGCCTTATGAAATTGAGGAGGCAGGGCTTAGCCTCATGCAAGCGGGGAGACAATGCTTAGTCTCATGCAGGGGAAGGCAATGCTTAGCCTTATGCAATTGAGGAGGCAGGGCTTAGCCTCATGCAAAATAGAGACAATGCTTAGTCTCATGCAGGGGAAGGCAGCGCTTAGCATTATGCAATTGAGGAGGCAGGGCTTAGCCTCATGCAAAATAGAGACAATGTTTAGTCTCATGCAATGAGCAGATAATAAGTAGTAGAAGAGTATTGCTTAGCTAGAAATGTGTTTGCGCTTGGCAGCTTTGTCGTTATGAAGATAGTGAATTTGAGGTGTACCCGAATTTGAGAATATTTCTTGTTCCTGCATCCAAAGGACAATCGTGAGTTTTACGGGGGAAGGTTGGTTCGTGCCTCCGCGTGCCTGCTTTGCTTTGCTCTGTATCAAAGTCCTTCTTGAGTAACCACGGGTAGCATTTGGCTATTTCATAAAAATAAAGTTTTCGAAAATATACATGCATACGATGAATGTAGTTATTTAAAATACATTAGTATGCAATATCAGATAAATTAGATAAACCAATGATTGTGACACTTTAGATACATTGCGACTTCCTTAGAATTTTAAGGGTCCCCCTCAAAATTCTGCCCCAGTTTACTTAGGCGATTCTCTGACCATTCTGTATATAATGACGTTGGCTAGACTTGTTCCGGAATTTTGAGGGTCCTCCTCAAAATTCTGCCCCAGTTTCTGTTTGTGGGAAAAGTGAAAATTTTATTGAATTGTGACCGAACCCGCAGGGCTGCCTATGTATCCCCTCTTATATGGGAATCAGGTCGAGCGTAGTTCAATTATATCAGATGAAGAAATGTGAACATTCTAAACATAATATCTTTTGACTGCGTCTGAATTGATAGGCTTTGGCCGAACCTCTCCATCCATTTCTACGAGTATGAGTGCTCCTCCTGT
>AWOL01S0117885.1:0-11769 GCA_000715115.1 Nicotiana otophora
ATACTGACACTTGCTCAAGGTATGGTCTAAAGCGGCTTTAATTTCCCATCACTTTGATGACGAGTCAAAACCACTTATAATTAGAATATGACTATATATATACCCAATTCCCTCCAAAACGAACACCAAATTTACATGATACTAACCTATACAGTAATTTTTCTTTTATAAAGCAAATATTTTTCTTGACAAGTATCGATAAAGAAAATATATTTTATTGATTGAGAGAATATAAAATAAGAGAAGGTCGTCTGAAATGGTTTGGCCATATACTACGCACACCTCAAAATCCAGTAGGCGGTACATTGATGATTAAAGGTACTAAAAGTGGACGAGGTAAGCTTAAAATCATGTGGAGAGAAGAAGTCTCAAAAGACCTACAACTCTTAGCATTAATGACTTAGTTCTTAACAGAATATAAAGGAAACAAAATATCTATACAGGTGATATAATCTAGTTGGGATTAGCTTTATTGTGGTTACACTTACTTTAGGTCAAATTAGAAAAATGTGAGATTTAGAGAACTTCTAGATTTATAGCCCACTAATTTGTCAACTACCTAGCCCCCCGGCTGCTCCTCACACCCTTTCAGCACATTGTAGTCTGTACTTAAGCTAGCTTGTTTGATAAATAGAGAATCAAAGAATTGACCAAAAGCAACTTTCTTTCAGCATTCAGTACTTAAGCTTAACACTTGGAAACTAGTTCCTCTAATTTAGTTTCCTTGGTACCCGCCGCTTCCCTCATCTAACAAAAGGAATTAAACAGAAGAAGTATTTTCTATTCCATTGACCAACCTACCCGGTGAAACAAGGGGTAGCAGATAACAGTTTAAGTTTTATGTACCGACAATACAATAAATATTTACACAATAAGGTCACTTAAAAGGTAATATCTGGTATCTCTACTTAATAAATAAGCATCGGTTGGTAACTTAGAATAAATAGTGAGTAACCTGCTATAATAGATTAAATTATTATAATAGTGTAAATATTAATTATACAACCAGTGCTTATAACTCAAATCCAAATACGAAAATACAAAAATATAGTATAGAAGGATACCTCTGAGCAAACTTTTCGGCTCGCAAAGGAGCATCGGGAACAGTGTCATCGCTCTCGGCCCTCTTCCTGCATTTATTAAAAAACAAATGAAAATTCTCAGATAAACGAATTATTACGGGCAAAATTTAGCTCGATAAGATGGACAAATCATTTCTCAAATCTACAACTGGAGCATTTGAGTACCTAAAAGAAGGGATGGAATTGAAAAAGAGGTCGATCCAGGAAATCTCGGTGGGAGTAGGTTTCTTGGGATTGTCGGAAGGGAACCTATAAGGAATGGTACATGCTCGGTAATTTGACTCGATCGGCGTCATCAGCAACGGGAACGGCACCAGTTCGCCTGAGCTCTCCATCTTTACTGGCGCGTTTCGACTCGCTCGATGTCCCTTCTTTTTATGTTCCTGGCAGTCTGCAGTCTGCACCTAAAACAAGTATAGTCTCTTAAAAGGTCCAAATTTATTCCTTTAGTTTAAAAATATTGTGTCCGTTATACTATTCGTTTAATATCTGTTACACTATTGGATTGTTATACTATTGGATCATATTTAACTCTATCATTATATTATCTGACCAAGTTTTACTCATACTATTATCAAACTTTAAAAATTAACACCAATCTGTCACGTGACCCAAAATCTCTTAAATCATTTTAATTAATTCACTTATTATTCTTCTTAATTCACTATTTTCGAAATAGTTGGCAATTTAATGCTTTCTTAAAATAATACAACGTTTAGTAAACAAAGTATATTAAATTGAAGAATCTAAATTAGATAGCTTGTCTAAATTCCAAAAGTATTTACAACACCCAACTTTAATGAATTCGTTGCACCAAATGTATGGAGACTTTTCAAACATTAGTGATAAAAGTTGAAGTTCTTTGGAGACTTTACATTGCTGAATTCAACTTTGTTTTAATCAAATGCATGCGCATTATGCATCTTAAGTTAGTCGATCTAATTCTATACTAACCAGACAATAACAAAATATATTCGAATATACATATACATACATGATGAGCAGCTGCATATAATACATAATAAATAGACCCGCTGAATTTTACGGTAGTGTATATGGTTGAAAAATAAATAAAATTTTAAACCAATTTCAAACCCATTATCACAAGAAGAGAAGTGGGTGTAATAGTAATTAAAAATAGCCATGAATCATTTTTATAGTCTGGTACTTTTAGCATTCACATCAATAGTAATTTCTGAAAATAGTGGAGCAAGAAGAACAACAAAGGATTTAAATAAAAGAAAATTGAGAGATTTTGGATTATCTAACAGATCAAGGGAAAATTTTTAAAAGCTTTATGATGGTAGGGTAAAATTTGGCTGAATTGTATTACGCTAGGATAAATTTGGCTGGATAATATAACGGAGGTTAAATGTAAACAATATCTGAAAATAGAGGAATATATTTGGCCGTTTCTCTTTATTATTACTATTCTTTCCATCCTAAATCAGTTATCATATTTCTTTCTTTTTTTCAGAGTCAAACTATGTGAATTTTTACTAATATTTATTTTTGGTAATTAAAGGAATTTTATTATCACTTGTAAATATTTACAGCGCTATAGACAAAAATTTATCCCTATATCCACTGGACATTGCCCCGGTGATATAGGTCCCCAATACTTCACTTCTCCTACCTATGCCATGACATACATCCCTTAGCCAGGGTAACAGTTAAACTCTAGTAGCTTCCCAGATATCTTAGGGTGTGAATCCCCTCGCACAAAAATATCTTGTATGATCAGCTTCACAATGATGCGTTTTGGTCTCTCTTCTTGTCGAAAAATTCTGTAGTTTCTCTCTTGCCATACATAGTATAAGCAACCTGCAAGGNTTGAAAAAGAGGTCGATCCAGGAAATCTCGGTGGGAGTAGGTTTCTTGGGATTGTCGGAAGGGAACCTATAAGGAATGGTACATGCTCGGTAATTTGACTCGATCGGCGTCATCAGCAACGGGAACGGCACCAGTTCGCCCGAGCTCTCCATCTTTACTGGCGCGTTTCGACTCGCTCGATGTCCCTTCTTTTTATTTTCCGGGCAGTCTGCACTCTGCACCTAAAACAAGTATAGTCTGTTAAAAGGTCCAAATTTATTCCTTTAGTTTAAAAATATTGTGTCTGTTATACTATTCATTTAATATATGTTATACTATTGGATCATATTTAACTATGTCATTATATTATCCGATCAAGTTTTACTCATACTATCATCAAATTTTTAAAAATTACTACAAATCTGTCACGTGACCCAAAATCTCTTAAATCATTTTAATTAATTCACTTATTATTCTTCTTAATTCACTATTTTCGAAATAGTTGGCAATTTAATGCTTTCTTAAAATAATACAACGGTTAGTAAACAAAGTATAGTAAATTAAAGAATCTAAATTAGGTAACTTGTCTAAATTCCAAAAGTATTTACAACACCCAACTTTAATGAATTCGTTGCACCAAATGTATGAAAACTTTTCAAACATTAGTGATAGAAGCTGAAGTTCTTTGGAGACTTTACATTGCTGAATTCAACTTTGTTTTAATCAAATGCATGCGCATTGTGCATCTTAAGTTAGTCGATCTAATTCTATACTAACTAGACAATAATAAAATATATTCGAATATACATATACATACATGATGAGCAGCTGCATATAATACATAATAAATAAACCCGCTGAATTTTACGGTAGTGTATATGGTTGAAAAATAAATAAAATTTTAAACCAATTTCAAACCCATTATCACAAGAAGAGAAGTGGGTGTAATAGTAATTAAAAATAGCCATGAATCATTTTTATAGTCTAGTACCTTTAGCATTCACATCAATAGTAATTTCTGAAAATAGTGGAGCAAGAAGAACAACAAATGATTTAAATAAAAAAAAATTGAGAGATTTTGGATTATCTAACAGATCAAGGGATAATTTTTAAAAGTTTTCTGATGGTAGGGTAAAATTTGGCTGAATAGTATTACGCTAGGGTAAATTTGGCCGGATAATATAACGGAGGTTAAATGTAAACAATATCTGAAAGTAGAAGAATATATTTGGCCATTTTCCTGTATTATTACTATTCTTTCCATCCTAAATCAGTTATCATATTTCTTTCTTTTTTTCAGAGTCAAACTATGTGAATTTTTACTAATATTTGTTTTTGGTAATTAAAGGAATTTTATTACCACTTGTAAATATTTACAGCGCTATAGACAAAAAATTATCCCTATATCCACTGGACATTGCCCCGGTGATATAGGTCCCCAATACTTCACTTCTCCTGCCTATGCCATGACATACATCCCTTAGCCAGGGTAACAGTTAAACTCTAGTAGCTTCCTAGATATCTTAGGGTGTGAATCCCCTCGCACAAAAATATCTTGTATGATCAGCTTCACAATGATGCGTTTTGGTCTCTCTTCTTGTCGAAAAATTCTGTAGTTTCTCTCTTGCCATACATAGTATAAGCAACCTGCAAGGCTCATCCTGTATACTTCATCACTGGTGCTCCTCCCATTTTTATAAAGTATAGCCCATTGTAGTTCCTCATCCCATGGTTGTGCTTGCCTTCCTATACCTTGCTATTGGAGAATTTTGTTCCATATTACTGCAGATGTGGAACACTGGAAGAATAAGTGATTGATGGTCTCTGGTACTTCATTGCATAGTGGACAGGTCTGGTCCTCGATCATTCCCCAATTGGCCAGCCTATCCTTAGTGTATAGTCTGCCATGTGCAATCAATCTCATGTTGAAGATCTATCTTGGAGATCCTTTGTTGTTGCATATTAATCTTCTCCACTCCACCTTATGATGTTCCCCTAGCAGTGTCTTGTACATTGCTTTGATAGAGAAAGATTCTAATTACTGCATGTCTTGTTCAGTATAACCTGCATTCATTAGAGGACCTTTTGCCTTGAAAATCTTGCTTACCATCCGGGATGCTTGATTAAATGTGGTTTCCCATATTGGTTTCCCCTTATTATAGTATGTATGAATCCATTGGACCCATAATTTGTCTTTTTTGCGACACAAGTTCCACATTAGTTTACAAATAGCAGCTTTGTTCCAAATTGAAATGTTGAGCAGATTTAAGACTCCAGCAGTAAGTGGCAAACACAGCGTTTCCCATGCTAAAAGGGCTTTTTGACAGCTCAGTTCCTCCGATCCATAGAAATCTCCTACAAATTATTTCTATCAGTAGTATGAACTTCTTTGGACGGACAAAAACCTGTGACCAGAATATCTGAATGGAAAATAAGACACTCTTCAACAGTTGTGTCCTTTCTGTATAAGATATATATTTAGTTATCCGTGATGTAATCCTGCATAGCATTTTGTCCAATAGAGGTTGACATTGTACCATGGAGAGTCTCTTGGTACTCAAAGGAACACTTAGGTATCTTATTGGCAATTAACCTTTTGAGAACCCCAATAGATCAATGATCTGTTGCTGCACTGTTGTATTTAACCCACCAAAGTATAGTGAACTTTTGCTTGCATTAGCAACCAAGCATGAGGCTTGTGGGAATTGTTAAAAACAAGCAAGTAGGCATTTAACAGAGCTTAAGTGCCCTCCACATAACAACAGTAAATCATCAGCAAAGCCTAACTGCATCACCTATAGCTTCTTACACCTATGATGGTATTTGAACTCAGCTTTATTCTTCAATCTTTTCAGTAATCTACTCAAGTAATCCATAGCTAGCACAAAAAGAAATGGGGACATTGGGTCACCCTTCCTTAACCCTTTTTTTGCTTCAAAAGGCTTGGTTGGACAACCATTAATGTTGATTAAGTAGGTTATTGTACTAAGACATATCATAATACACTTAATGAAAGTGGCTGATAAAATTTATCTCAGTCAATATCTATTCTAAGAAGGACCACTCCAAAGTATCATATGCCTTCTGCATGTCTATCTTTAGCATGCACCTTGGGGATATTCCACTCTGATTGTATCCTTTTACCATTTCATAGCTAAGGATTATGTTATCTATGATGACTCTCCCAAGTACAAAGGCTCCCTGACTGTGGTCCATTAAGTGATCCATCACCTTCTGTAGCCTACTGGTAATAACTTTGGATATGATCTTGTATAATAATATGCAACATGAGATAGGCATGTATTCTTTCACTGTCGAAGGGTGTTTCACATTTGGGATAAGTGTTACAGTAGTGAATTTACTGGCTTGTGCATTTTACTTATTTCAAAGAAGTCCAAGACAATATTGGTGACATCATTGCCTATAATATGCCAAGCCTTTTTTAAAAATAGGGAATTAAACCCATCACAACTAGGTGCTTTGTTGCTATCAATCCCCTGAACTGCTAGGGCAATCTCTTCCTTGGTCACAGGGGCAATTAATCAAAGTTGTTATTCCCTGTTGAGCACCTGACCTTCTTGCATTATTACGGAATCAATACAAGGTAACTGGTTCTTTGCACTCCCAACCAGTTGTTTATAAAACCTAGTATATCTTTCTCTATTGTTTCCTCTGCCTGCACAATCACCTCATCCTCTGTCATAAGGTTGCTTATGTGGTTCTGAGCTTCTCTATGTATTATACAGGCATGGAATAAAGTTGTATTCGAGTCACCCAGTTTTAGCCATTGTACTCTAAAATTATACTTAGCAATACCCTCTTCTATAGTAGACCATTTCTCTAGTTGTTGTTTTAGGCATTTCTCTTCTTCAAATAACTGACAATGCTGGTTGTAAGATCTCATTTGTTCTTATAGGTTATGCAGATGTTGTCTTGCTCTGTTGACTTTATCTGCTAGTCCATTATATTGGCCTTGGGATAATTGTTTCATTTATTGTTTCACTGCTTGCAGTTGCTTCTGGACCTGTTGTAGTGTAGTACTTTGTCTTGCATCTCCCCAATGTTCCTCTACTCTCGTTGAGAATTCCTGATGGCCTGCTAGGTAATTGTAAAATTTGAAAGGCTTTGCCCTCCTCCTTTGCCTTGTACATATATTGACACAGAGGGGAGAGCAATATACGAATAAGGGATCAAGAATGATAACTTCAATTTGTGGCCAGCTATGCATCAATTCCGAATTCCCTAAGGCCTTATCTATTATGCTATACATCTAGTTATTTATCCAAGTAAAATCTTGACCAACTATTTTGAGTCCTGTAATAGAGGCATCCTGCATGAACTCATTGAAGTCTCTGATTTCTGATTCTTGGACTGAGTTCCCATTCAATTTGTCATCGATGCTAGTTATAGCATTGAAATCTCCCATCAGTAGTCATGGTCCCTGTTTCATTCCTACATATCCTCTTAATTCCTGCCATAATGCCTTTCTATCATTGATAGTATGTAGCCCATAAACTACAGTTAGACTAAACTCTACATGAGTTGTTTTCACCATCCCATGTATACATTGTGTACTATTAGCAATATGACGGAAGTCACATTGGATTGGATCCCACAGTACCCAAATTCTCCATTTCCCATCACTTTGATAATTGCTACACCATTTCCATGCCTTAGCTATTTTCTTGACTATAGGTTGTGCGTACTGCTCCTGAACTCTGTGTTCAATTATTACCAGAATACCAACCTTATTCACCTTAATAAACTTCCCTAATTCCTTCTACTTATACACCTTATCCATCCCCTTACATTCCATGTTACTATCCTCATCGTAATGGAGGAAATGATTGGGGATCCAGAACTTCTACATGATCATCTTTCTCCTTTGCAAGTGTTGTAGTTGTCTCAACTACTTGGGTCCTTAAGCAATCAAACCCATTGGTAGTAATAACTGTATTATCATGTGA
Source organism: Nicotiana otophora (assembly GCA_000715115.1). Taxonomy (NCBI): domain Eukaryota; kingdom Viridiplantae; phylum Streptophyta; class Magnoliopsida; order Solanales; family Solanaceae; genus Nicotiana; species Nicotiana otophora. The sequence continues at coordinate 7,862 of AWOL01S0117885.1, forward strand.
AGATGAGGCTCCTTTTCTTGCTAATCTTCCATTTGCTATTACCCAGTCTTCATTAGCCCTCTGCTTCCATGTGTCCTGCCTTTCATTAGTAGTTTGCATCACTTGTGAGGTTTGCCTTGGATCATTGATGTGTGGCATATCCAATGCTTGTCTTTGTTGCCATATTGTCTTTACTACCTTTAGCTTCTGCTATTTCTCCTTGATCGGAAGCTCAACTTGCTTCTGTTTTGAATCTGCCTGGACTTGTCTGTTTTATTCTGATAATTTATTGTCACATGTTGGCAGCTATGTCCTACTTGGAGGCAAGTGTGGTAGTATAATAGTTTCCAATCATACTCAATTGGTTGACTAAACATCTTTCTATTTGGATCCTTCACTTTCAGACTTATTGGTAATTCCTTTGTGACATCCATTTCCACTAGAATCCTAGCATATGATATGCGATCCACCCCTAACGTACAAGCATCGGTAAACAGGGGTCTACCCAGTCCACTTTTAATTCTGCTAAGTGTCTTCAAACCCCAACAATTTAAAGGTAGGTTGGGCAGTTGAACCCACAAGGGAATGGTACGCAGAACTTCATCTCCTAGGTTAAATTCAGGTGATCATGGTTTGATAATTACAAGTTTGATGTTAATAGCATTAGGCACAAAGTACAAAACTGCATCCCTATCTTCTAGATTAGCAAACTGGATGGCAAAGTAGTCATCGTTGTGATAATATACCTTTGGTTTTGCAGCAAAGTTCCAGTTCATTGCAATGAATCTTCCCACAGTTCCAATTGACGGAGAGTTTCCCACCACATATAGGATCAGCGCCCTATTCCATTTATCTGTTTCTTCCGCGAGCTCTTCCATTTGCAATTGGACTACTCGTTCCACATCAATCATCACTGGTGGGATGTATGTTAAGCTCATTCCCTTTGCTGCCAATTTGTTACCATTTATGAGATTTGCCCATGTTTTCCCCTCTGATTTCAGCGGGCTATTCAGAGAGTTGACGGTGTCCGCCTTTTGGTTTTCAATAGCCTCTGGGTTTTCCACCACTGTCGCCTTGAGCTTCCCCCCATTCATAGGGTTCTTCTCACTTTGAGCTCCAATGAGGATTCCTCCTCCGGACTTGTTAGGCACAGTAGTCGACATACTTCCTACTACGAGACTATGATTTGGCGTTCTCAATGGTTGACTTGATGGATTTGCCCTCATAGGGCTCAGATTGGGGGTTTTGACTACCGTTACCATCGTCGAGGAGACTATATTGGCTACGAATCGCAGCTTTTCTGTCACTTGGTTCTTATTCCCATCTCGTGCTGGCCTTTCTCTTGGCATTTTCAGTCGCCGGCGTCAGTAGTGCACCCTTTGACGCTAGAGAGAGAAAGGTAGAGGAAATATTTACTAATATTTTAAAATATATATTTATAACATATTGACATGAGAAAAAATACGATTTTTAGTATTCTTGTATAGTTTTAAATATCTAAAATATAATTTTAAAATATTAAATTAATCTAATTTAATTTAGCTTCAAAAATTAATTAAATTAACACTCGAGAAGCGAAACGTAACAATTAGTTTGGAATGAAGGGAATAGTAATTGTTTTGAAAACCTAGTACTATTGTTTTAGCAAAAGGAATAAAAATAATAACAACAACAACAACAACAAACCTAGTGTATTTTTATGAGTGGGGTTTGGGGAGAACAGTGTGTATTCAGACCTTACCCCTACCTTATAAAGATAGAGAGGTTGTTTCCGATAGACCCTTGGCTCAAGGAACAATGAAAATAAAGCAGCAAATAATAGCAACAATAATGTAATAGAGTAACACAAGTGAATGACACAACATGTAATAATAAAGAACCAGGAATAAGAAAATACACGAATAGTACTAGTACTATTGGTAAGCCTAGGAGAAACTCACGGCTACATGTCAACCTTCAACCCTAATCCTCGACCTTCACACCTTCTTATCGAGGGTCATATATTCGATAAACTAAAGCAATGGCATATCCTGTCTAATCACCTCTCCCCATTACTTATTTGGTCTACCCCTATCCTTCCCCAGACTCGCCATAGTCAACCTCTCACACCTCCTGATCGGGGCATCTATATATCTCCTCTTCACATGCCCGAACCATCTCAACCTCGATTCCCGCAACTTTTCCTCCACAGAGTCTACTCCCACCTTGTCCCTAATAACTTCGTTCATAATTTTGTCTTTCCCGGTATGCTGATATATCCATCTCGACATCCTCATTTCAGCTACTTTCATCTTCTGGATATGGGACTTCTTGACGGGCCAACACTCAACCTCACACAACATAATCGGTCTAACCACCACTCTGTAGAACTTGCCCTTAAGTCTTGGTGGCATATTCTTATGAAACAAAACCCTAAAAGCGAGCCTCCATTTTTATCCACTCCACTCCAATATGATGAGTAACATCCTCGTCAATCTCTTCGTTGCCTTAGATTACAGACACAAGATACTTGAAATTATCTCTTTTGGGGATGACTTGAGTATCAATCTTTACTTCTACTTCTGCTTCATGCACTCATCTCTGAACTTGCACTCCAAGTATTATGTTTTCAGCCTACTCAACTTGAAACCTTTAGTGTCACGACCCAAACTAACCCCTGTCGTGATGGCGCCTATCGTGGAACTAGGCAAGCCGACTCATTTCCAAAACAAACTGATGTTTTCATTTCAAAGATAATTTCAATGTTATTTAACAAAACAACTTTCGTAAAGGAGTTCAAATCAAAATAAAAGTGCAGAAGGAAAAGCCCGACATCGGGGTGTCACTAGTCATGAGCATCTACTATAATCTGTCTAACAATATCAAGGCTAACTCATCCTGGAAAATAGCTAAATACAACTAGAGAAAGATAAGAGGGAGAAGAGTAGGGGTTGCGATCGCCAAAACAGCTACCTTGCTATCTCCGAGAAAATCTGCAACCGGAACAATCAATAACCGCTACCGTGTCCAGCTACACCTGAATCAGCGCACAAGGTGCAGGGAGTAACGTGAGTACGTCAACTCAGTAAGTAACAAAAATAAATAAAGACTGAGCAGTAGTGACGAGCAATAAAGCATATAACATTCATATCGGGAAATCTCAGTAAAATACCACATGCTTTTAAAATCAGGTCATGAGCATCTACTACAATCTGTCTAACAATATCAAGGCTAACTCAGCCTGAAAAATAGCTAAATACAACTAGAGAAAGATAAGGGGGAGAAGATCAGGGGCTGTGATCGCCAAAACAGCTACCTTGCTATCTCCTAGAAAATCTTCAACCAGAACAATCAATAACCGCTACCGTGTCCAGCTACACCTGAATCAGCGCACAAGGTGCAGGGAGTAACGTGAGTACGCCAACTCAGTAAGTAATAAAAATAAATAAAGACTGAGCAGTAGTGACGAGCAATAAAGCATATAACATTCATATCGGGAAATCTCAGTAAAATACCATATGTTTTTAAAATCAGGATTTGAATCAAAACATCTCGTTTAACCAGTTCCAGTAAAAATCATTTAAAGATATTTTTCAACAGTTTTGAGACAGAGAAAAAATGCAAAGGTGAGCAAAATGATGAAATGATAAACAGCCCCTCGGGCAAAACATCACTCATATACAGCCCCTCAGGCAAACCTCACAGTCACCCGTGCCACTTGGGCATACCTCACAATCACTCTTGCCACTCGGGCATACCTCACAATTATCTTGCCACTCGGGCATACCTCACAATCACTTATGCCTCCAAGTCACTCAACACTCGGCACTCGTACTCAGTAGGTACCTACGCTCACTGGGGTGTGTACAGACTCCGGAGGGGCTCCATCAGCCCAAGTGCTAATAATCTGCACGGACAACTCACGTGCTATAATAATAAAGTATGCTGCA
>AWOL01S0117891.1:0-10425 GCA_000715115.1 Nicotiana otophora
ACACACTTTAACAAAACTATCCCGAATTTATATCAAAACCCACTGTAGTGAGTAACAGAAAGTCACTTTTGGATTTTTAGCCCTCAATAGTGTACAAAACAAAATGCAAGACACGGGCTAATACCATCAAATCTCCCAGCAGAGATAAACACGTGACTGGTGTACAAAATCACTAACTCACCATACATGGAGCATGATAGGTGGTCTCATCTCAATAATTAGAATTGAATCAAAATAAGAATAGTGCTCCTCTATTACGAATTAAATCATACTTGTAACGACACCATCTGGTGTAGCGACCTCAGTCATACCATATCAATTATATCAATGGGTCGGGACTCCCCCTCTAGGGCGTCCTCTACCCGCCTGTCCTCCACCCCTAACTAACTGTGCATGTGGGGTAGTAACTGGAATAGAGCTTGTAGCCTGAGTATTCTGATGAAATCCGCCTCTCCCAAGTTTGGGACAATCTCTCATGATGTGCCTAGTATTACCACACTGATAACAACCCCTCTGTGGGTTCGGCTGCTCATACTGAGTCTGTGCCGAATAACTGGAATAACCATTATAGGAACCCTGTGCTGGTGGTGCATTAAAAGAACTTACTGGAGCACCCCGAGCATTCTGAAATTATTTCCATGACCCCGCTGATACTGAAATGTAGAATTATTAAGGACGCGGGAAAACCGCAAGTCCCAACATCATCCCATACAAATCTCAGCTCTTAATCATATACATGTTTTGGAGAACCTTTCAATACCACATATATACATCTCAGGCAAAAACTGATACAACACACGACCCCTCAATCTAGTCATTGATAGTGGACTCCCTTCACTTGGCGCGAAGCCATAGGACATAGTGCGATAATCCACAATACTAACCTTCACTGCTCGTACGACACCAATCATAAGACACATCAAGCCATTTATTAGGTGTATGTCATCCTTGTGACAGTCAAAATTGCTTCCTCGAGTGCCTTGACTGCTAGTATGTACCCTTCACTAAATCAAAATCCCATACGAACCACATAGTCTCTAATACCACCAACTATCTTCAGATCTACATCCATCTCTTGTGCCTACCACGATTGTGATGATAGGCAACTAATTAAACCTTCTTAAGATCGTACTTATCAACCAGATGTCAGAAGTTGCTTCACCCCTATGTGCACAACTGAATGATCTCTCAATACTTCCGCATCCTCGATTTGGACGATACGTTGTAACAATGGTTGAGCAACCCTGGCTCCCCTATAGCCCTCTGTAGTATTATGAACCGTTGGCGCAGCTGATACCGAGTGCGCAATTTCATACACGAGTGGATGCAAAAGAACATAAGATATATGCTTCAAGCTGAATAAATGCCACACGATAAGGAATAAAAGTGAAAATGTTCCTACTAGCTTTGTAGCCTCTCGAACATAAGTACAGATGTCTCTGTACCGATCCATAAGACTCTACTAAAGCTCTGATACCAACTTGTCACGACCCAAAATCCCACCACAGGCGTCGTGATGGCACTTAGTCTCTAAGACTTGGTGAGATGATTACAATTACATTTCGAGTCATTTTTTTAAAACATATAATTTAATACAAGTGTCGAAACCAAAAGAGGAAACAAATATAAAAACCTCCCAAGACTGGTAATACTGAGTTATGAACTCTAACTGAGTACATGCAGTGATCCCAAGGATCGAATATATAATATTGTTCGAATAAAAGTGGACAATGCAATTGTAATGACCCGATCGGTTGTTTTGCCTTCTAGAACCCCGTTCCCCTAAATAAAATATTTTGTACATGCTTTTACTAATTTATTACTTGCGGGGATAGTTGGTTCGGAATTTGGAAGAGTTTGGGTTGAAATTGGAACACTTGGTTCCTTAAGGTTGGCTCGAAAGGCAAGGTTTGACTTTGGTCAATATTTTGAGTAAACGACCTCGGAATCGGGATTTTACGGTTCCAATAGGTTTGTATAATGATTTCATACTGGGGCATATGTTCGGATCGGAGTTTGGATGACCCGGGAGCGTTTTGGCGCCCAATAGTGAAAGTTGGTTCTTGAAGGTTTTAGAAGTTCTATAAAATTTGGTTTGGAGCTGGTTTTGGTAATATTGAGGTCCAAACAGAATTCTAAGACAGGGAATAGTTCTGGAATGTCATTTAAGACTTGCACGCAAAATTTGGTGTCATTCCGAGTAGTATAAGTACGTTTCAGCGCATTGGAAGTAAATTGAAGAACTTGAAGTTCTTAAGTTTGATTCAATTGGTTTTAGGGTGTGATTCTTAGTTTTAACCGCAAGTTCGAGTGAGTCCGTTTTCTTATTTCAAACTTGTTGGTACGTTCGGACGGTGCCCCGGGGGCCCTGAGTGTCAATCGGACGAGGCTCAGACCAAGTTGGAATTTGGAAGCCAAAGCTGAAGCTCCAGTTGTTGTCATAATCGCACCTGCGCTTGGTCAGCCGCAGATGCGAGCTCGCAGGTGCAAGCCCCATGATTGCAGATTCTTCCCAGCATAGGTTTCCCAGCCATCACATAAGCGAAAGAAAGACCACACCTGCGAAAGTGCAGGTGCGAAGGCAGGCATCGCAGGAGCAGGCAATGTCGCAGATGCGCGTCGTTTGTCGCTGATACGTGGCCGCAGGTGTGATCACCTTGGTGCAGAAGCGAGATGAGGTAGCCTGGGTTTGGACCACACCTGTGTGAGTGGTCCGCAGAAACAGAATCGCATGTGCGCCAATTTAACCGCAGGTGCAGAAGTCGTTGAAGGGCAGTGATGTTTTAAATCGGGGTTTGAGCACTTTTGCTCACTTCTTACTCTTCTTGGGGGCGATTTTGGAGCTGTTTAGAGAGGGGATTTCCATCAACTAGTTAAGGTAAGAAATTCCTATCAAATGTGAGTTAAATATATGGTTTATGGGTAGGTTATAACATGTAAATTAGTGAAAATTATGGGTTTAGATAAAAACCTAGGTTTTTGACAAAAATGCGATTTAACCACAAAATGCGTTATGGAATTTAGTAAAAATCATATATTTATGTTCCTAAGGTTATGGGTAACAACTTTCTTTAAAGATTTCCGAAACCCGAGCATGTGGGCCGGGGGTGAATTTTAGGAATCTTGCAATTTAAGTTGGGTAATCACTTAAAGGGTGGAAGTATGAACTTTTGAGCATAGATTGATTAGTTTATGCAATATTTGACTAGCTTCGAGTCGTTTGGCGTCAAATTTGGAGGTTTAAGCATGTTCTTTAATTGGGAAGTAGGCCTTGAACAAGGTAAGTCTCTTTTCTAATCTTGTAAAAGGGAAATTTCCCCATAGGTGAACTTAATTAATATATGATTATTCGTGGGGGCTACGTACGCACGAGGTGACGAGAGTCCGTACGTAGCTACTATTCTTGTTATGTCCGAGTAGTTCTAGGCTTACACCATGCTTTGTGGGTTCCGTTATCTGAGCATAATTGTTATTTGCATTGAATGGAACTAAGTTGAGGATTTCAAGATTTTAAAGGTTTCAAGTAAATTAATATTTTGAAAAGAATTGAGAAACAATTATGTTATATTTATATTTAACATCGTCGCAAGTATATTCCGCGAGCGGGGTGACTATTTCCACTACTCTCATGGGAGCGGGCCGTTCGCCTTGACAGGTTAATAGATGCATCTATGATTCGCGTCGTTCGACCCTTGGCAGTGCACAGTTTATATTTTCATGTTGGATCGGACCGAACGTCCTCGGTGGAATTTTTGTGTAATAATAGAAGTGGAAGCCCTTTATATAATTGGTATAAATTTACTATTTTAGAGATCATTAATTTTAAAATGAGGGAAGTATTTTGGTTTCTTAGATATGATGGAAGAACTGTAAAGTTACTTCTTGTTCTGAGTTTATTGTTAGTTCTGTGTATCATGCTTATTTAGAATCACATATTACTATATTGTTGGCCCTAGTGAGTGTCGAAGTCGACCCCTCGTCACTACTTCTTCGAGGTTAGACTAGATACTTACTGGGTACATATTTTTATGTACTCACACTACACTTCTGTACTTGATTGTACAGGATTTGAGGTAGGTGCATCTGGCCACCAGTCCGACGCATAGACTGATTTCCCAGCTCGAGACTTCCCAGTGAGCTGCCCTTTTGAGCCGTTCTGCAGCAACTGGAGTCTCTCTTATGTTCTTTTATTTTCTATCTATTTCCTTTCAGATAGTAGGCTAGCATTGTTTTGTATATTCTACTAGATTGCCCACATACTTATGACACCAGGTCTTGGCACACACACTAGTAGACTTATGATTTTAGTTTGCTCATATGATTACGATTAGTACTAACTGCTTCCATTTATTTATGTTAAAATTGCAAAATCCTAAATCTTTTTTTATACTGAAAAAGCTATCGTTTATAAATTTATCTTAGCGGGAAATCACTAGTTGATCAGTGTTGGCTTACCTAACAATGTTGTTGGGCGCTATCACGTCCTATAATGGAATTGGGTCGTGACAGCAATAAAAATGGAAAGACTCCAAGGGACTGTGATGGCCAAGCAGCCCTACCTTGAATCCTTGCGATCAATACACTAACTTTGTCCGAGTCCGATATCTCCAATACCTGGCTATGCATAAAAATGTGCAGAAGTGTAGTATGAGTACACCACAGTCGGTACCCAGTAAGTATCAAGACTAACTTCGGTAGAGTAGTGACGAGGTACAGTCAAGAGACTTACTAGTCTAATAACCTGTGCAACATAGTATACAAAAATAATAGAAAATATATAGTAGTGATAGCAACAATAATCAACTAGTGATGTAAACAGCAAGGCAGCAAGACACCAAAATTATTACTCAAACGAATAATAAACACAAGTACACCCAATTAAACAAGTCTTTCAACATAAATCCTTCACATATAATTCTTTTGAATAAATACTCTCCGAATGTATTTCTTTAAATAAACATCTTTCGAATATAAAACTCTTTCAAATATACTTCTTTCAAATAAATATCTTTCGAATATACTTCTTTCAAATACATATCTTTTGAATATAATTCCTTCAAATAAAAGTCACTCTGTGACACCTCGTTTCATAATCATAAAACACAGATCGTATCCCACTTTCATATTTTTGTAACACGGGTCTCAACCCACTTTCATATTTTTACGAAACCTCGTGCCCATATTTCTGACAACACTGCACGGATAACTCACGTGCCAATAATAAAAATCATTATATTTCTCCGGCACCTCGTGCTCACATTTTATATTACATCTGCACGGACAATTCACGTACCAATAACATAATCATTATATTTCCCTGGCACCTCGTGCCCATATTTCATATCACATTTACATGGACAGTTCATGTGCCAATAACAAATTCGCCCGGCAATAGCCACAAGCTCATAATTTCAACATGAATCAGACTATTATCAAGCTACCAAACAACAAGACAAGTTGCACAAGAGGATAAAAACAAATCACAACATCACATAAAAATTACCAATGCAATAATCCCATATAATCCCATAAAAATTACCAACACAATAACCCCACATCATCACATATCATCCCCGACAATAGCCACCCTTATCTCTCCTATAGCCACCCTTATCACTCCTATAATAGCCTCTCTTAACCCTCCGCCCTGTCAATATCAATAGCCACCCTTATCGCTCATATAGCCACCCATATTGTAACGACCCGATCGATTATTTTGAGCTTTAGTGCGTCGTTCAGCGGTTTGAGGCCTTGAGCAGCTTCACTTCGGGTATAATTACTTGTACGCATGGTCGGAATTTAATTTCGGGACGTTCGGAGTTGATTTAGAAAAGACATTCTAATTTTAGAAGCCTTAAGTTGAAAGAATTGACTAAAGTGTGATTTATTTGAGTAAAGGACCTCGAAATTGGGATTTGAAGGTTCCAACAGGTTCGTATAATGATTTTAGAATTGGGCGTATGTCCGGATCGGGTTTTGGATGACCCGGGAGCGTTTCGACGCCTATTATGGAAAGTTGGCATTTGAAAGAATTTCATAAAATTGGGTTGAGGTGTATTTCCATGTTATCGATGTCCGTTTGGGATTCCGAGCCTGGGAATGGATCCGTATAGTGATTCTGGTATTGGGAGAGCGTTCGGAAGAGGATTTGGAGGTCCGTAGGTCATTTCGCGATCATTTGGCGAAAGTTAGGAATTCGAAGGTTTCTGAGAAGTTTGACCAGGAGTGGACTTTTTGATATCGGGGTCTGATTCCGATTCTAGAAGTGGGATTAGGTCCATAATGTTAGTTATGACTGGTGTGCCAAATTTGAGGTCAATCGGACGTGATTTGATAGGTTTAGGCATCGATTGTAGAAGTTTGAAGTTTCAAAGTTCATTAAACTTGAATTGGGGTGTGATTCATAATTTGGTGATGTTTGATGNACTTTCATATTTTTACGAAACCTCGTGCCCATATTTCTGACAACACTGCACGGATAACTCACGTGCCAATAATAAAAATCATTATATTTCTCCGGCACCTCGTGCTCACATTTTATATTACATCTGCACGGACAATTCACGTACCAATAACATAATCATTATATTTCCCTGGCACCTCGTGCCCATATTTCATATCACATTTACATGGACAGTTCATGTGCCAATAACAAATTCGCCCGGCAATAGCCACAAGCTCATAATTTCAACATGAATCAGACTATTATCAAGCTACCAAACAACAAGACAAGTTGCACAAGAGGATAAAAACAAATCACAACATCACATAAAAATTACCAACGCAATAATCCCATATAATCCCATAAACATTACCAACACAATAACCCCACATCATCACATATCATCCCCGACAATAGCCACCCTTATCTCTCCTATAGCCACCCTTATCACTCCTATAATAGCCTCTCTTAACCCTCCGCCCTGTCAATATCAATAGCCACCCTTATCTCTCCTATAGCCACCCTTATCACTCCTATAATAGCCTCTCTTAACCCTCCGCCCTGTCAATATCAATAGCCACCCTTATCTCTCCTATAGCCACCCTTATCACTCCTATAATAGCCTCTCTTAACCCTCCGCCCTGTCAATATCAATAGCCACCCTTATCTCTCCTATAGCCACCCTTATCACTCCTATAATAGCCTCTCTTAACCCTCCGCCCTGTCAATATCAATAGCCACCCTTATCTCTCCTATAGCCACCCTTATCACTCCTATAATAGCCTCTCTTAACCCTCCGCCCTGTCAATATCAATAGCCACCCTTATCTCTCCTATAGCCACCCTTATCACTCCTATAATAGCCTCTCTTAACCCTCCGCCCTGTCAATATCAATAGCCACCCTTATCTCTCCTATAGCCACCCTTATCACTCCTATAATAGCCTCTCTTAACCCTCCGCCCTGTCAATATCAATAGCCACCCTTATCGCTCATATAGCCACCCATATTGTAACGACCCGATCGATTATTTTGAGCTTTAGTGCGTCGTTCAGCGGTTTGAGGCCTTGAGTAGCTTCACTTCGGGTATAATTACTTGTACGCATGGTCGGAATTTAATTTCGGGACGTTCGGAGTTGATTTAGAAAAGACATTCTAATTTTAGAAGCCTTAAGTTGAAAGAATTGACTAAAGTGTGATTTATTTGAGTAAAGGACCTCGAAATTGGGATTTGAAGGTTCCAACAGGTTCGTATAATGATTTTAGAATTGGGCGTATGTCCGGATCGGGTTTTGGATGACCCGGGAGCGTTTCGACGCCTATTATGGAAAGTTGGCATTTGAAAGAATTTCATAAAATTGGGTTGAGGTGTATTTCCATGTTATCGATGTCCGTTTGGGATTCCGAGCCTGGGAATGGATCCGTATAGTGATTCTGGTATTGGGAGAGCGTTCGGAAGAGGATTTGGAGGTCCGTAGGTCATTTCGCGATCATTTGGCGAAAGTTAGGAATTCGAAGGTTTCTGAGAAGTTTGACCAGGAGTGGACTTTTTGATATCGGGGTCTGATTCCGATTCTAGAAGTGGGATTAGGTCCATAATGTTAGTTATGACTGGTGTGCCAAATTTGAGGTCAATCGGACGTGATTTGATAGGTTTAGGCATCGATTGTAGAAGTTTGAAGTTTCAAAGTTCATTAAACTTGAATTGGGGTGTGATTCATAATTTGGTGATGTTTGATGTGACTTGAGGCCTCGTGCAGGTCCGTGTTATGTTATGGGACTAGTTGGTATGATTGGTCGGGGTCCCGGGGAACTCGGGTGTGTTTCGGGGTGGTTTCGGATCAATTTGAGTTGTTTTGGAATTGTTCTTTCTAGTATATGGTTTCCTTCTTCGCGAACGCAAAGGGAGTCCCGCATTTGCGGAGAGGAACTTTAAGGCTACTAGGATTTTTCCTTCGCGAATGCGAGGCAGTGGACGTGAACGTGAGGAAATAGCTGGGAAGGCCTTCGCGAACGCGAAGAAGAGAGAGGGAGCAGGGGCCTTGAGTCATTTAGCCTTTGCAAACGCGAAGCTTCAACCGATAATGCGAAGCATTAGGGCCTGAAGGCATCGCGAACGCGAGTCTTTGGTCGCGAACGCAAAAGAGGGGCGACTGTGCGGGGCAGAATGTTTTAAAAAGCGGGATTTAGCCCATTTCACTCATTTCTCTCTTGGTTGGGCGATTTTTGGAGCTTTTGGAAGAGGATATTTTCATCATCTATGTCAAGGTAAGTGATTCCCACCTATTGGCAGTTAAATACCTGGAGTATATATATAGATTTTAACATGGAAATTCATGGATAATTAGTGAAAATTTGGGATTTGGTAGAAAACCTAGAAATTTATATTTTGGATTTTGACCACGAATTAGGGCATGGAATTGAGAACAAATCATATATTTGAGTTCATGATGTTATGGGTAGTGGTTATCTTTGAAAATTTTTGGAATCCGGGCCCGGGGGTGAATTTTAGGAATTCTTCAATTTGGGTTGGAAAATCACTTTAATAGCTAAGATGTGAACTCTTGAGCATCTATTGACTATTTTATATAACAGTTGACTAGCTTCGATCGTTTGGCACCAAGTTGAGGATTTAAAGCACAAATTTGGACCGTAAAGTAAGCTTTGAGACGAGATAAGTCTCCTGTCTAACTCTGTGAGGGGGAAAATACCCCTAGGTGTTGTTTGTCGATGTGTGCTACTTGTTGTGGGATGCTATGCACGCGCGAGGTGACGAGTGCCCGTACGTAGCTACATTCATGTTATTGTCCGGGTAGGCTTAGGTTCACATCATGATGTAGCTGCACTATTTGAGCATTTTCTCGCCTATTAAATTCCTTTGTTTTATATTTCTACTTGAGACTAGACTTGCTATTGTAGAGACTTCACGAGTTCATGATTAGTCACCGAATAACTTTACTCCTCTTATGGCGTATTTCCGTGATATATATACTTCATTGAAAGGTTTTTGTTAAAGAAATTACAACTCACACGTTTATTCGTGAGTGGGGTCAAGGACCCGTAAAAGCTTCTTATTCTAATGGGATTGGGCCGTTCGCCTCGGCAGGATTATGTATTTCATCTTATAAGATCGGGTTGATCGCCTCGACAGAATTTATTTACCACACTCTCATGGGAGCGGGTCGTTCGCCTTGGCAGTTTGATAGATGCATCTATGGTTCGTGCCGTTCGACCCTCGGTAGTGCACGGTTTAAATATTTATGTTGGATTGGGCCATACGCCTCGGCATTTTTTAATCATATCCTCATGGAATCGTGCGTAATATTTGGTAAGAAGCCACTGTATCTGTGAGTTTTCCCGATTTGAGTGATGACAATATATCTGATGAGATCCACTTTATCTATATATATGCTCCGGTTAATGAGGGAATTTCTAATGGAGAGCTTGAGTTCCTCGTAAAGAGGGGGATTTGTACCATGTGATTTATACTTGTTTATCTCATTTATTTACTCTGCCTCATATTTACTGTACCTGATGTTATTGGACCACTAGTGAGTGTCGATGTCGACCCCTCATCACTACTCCTCCGGGGTTAGGCTAGATATTTACTGGGTACACATTGATTACGTGCTCATACTACACTTGTGTCACGCCCCAAAATCGAAGAGCGCGACCGACGCTCAAACGAGCGAACCCGACCGAGCAAGCCTGTTAGATTTCATTCTACCCAAACTCATCCATGAATAGAGATAATACATATTATCATTAATTAGACGAAACTGTGTTCATGTCTATTATACCAATTCATTTCCAATAGTTTCATAATTTTTAAAGTCTCAAATGGACAAGTAATACATCCACAATATAACATAGTTTGTTTTTCCCCAGCACCAATACATAACCCACATTATGTCTACGGAGTATCTATAGATAAAGAAGAGTACAATGATAATGCCGGCAACAAGGCCCCGGCTATACCTCAAAC
>AWOL01S0117916.1:4602-19007 GCA_000715115.1 Nicotiana otophora
CAAAACTATGAATCGATGATCAAAATCCTTCTTTTAACTTTCAAACCTTCAAACTTCGCCGAACGCATCCGAATTACACTTGGACAATCCGGAATGACGCCAAACTTTACGTGCAGGCCAAAACTCACGATACAAACCTATTCCAAAACTTGGAACCTCAAATGGACATTGATAATACCAAAGTCCACTTCAAACCAAACTTAGGAAATTCTAAAACCTTCAAAATACCAAGTTTCTACAATATGATACCATTGTGACGTGCAACCCGATCCAAACATGATACCGTTGTGGTGTGCAACCCGATTCAATCACCATACGCATGGCGGCGCGCCACCCGGTCCACACATAACCATCAATAAGGAAATACCCATCAAGCCATAATTATCATACCCACGAAATGCCCGAATATCGACCACAAGCATGCCAAGTGCATAAATACAACCCTGGGGAGACGGATAGTGCCATGCGCTACAAAAACCCAAGCACGACTAAGGTGAAATAAAGGACCTGCATCTCGAGAGCCATATTGCTCATATAACACCACAAGCTACACGGGATCACAATACATGTGCGAATAATCAAGTCATCTCATAACCCACATAGCATAATAGAGTATTACATAGCATATTTGACGACACGAATAATATCCAACGCCCGAAGACTCCTTTATACGCAATGCTATGTTAAATGCACACATCCGACCTGATGTAGAGCATACATTCACATTAGATCTACCAACGAACCACAAGTCGATTCCGATCATCCCATATTAGGAAAATATCCTTTCATAGATTCACAATGACCTTATTCATGACACATACAAGCAGTCGTCCGATCCGCAACAAACTCCCACAGTCCATAACCAAAGGAATTGAGCGCCTCTTCGTCATAACCTCTCCTATTGGCGACAATACCAAAATTTCCATACCTGATTTCAATATCTAACAATCAAGTGAGTAACATGTCACACTTATACGATCTTCTCATGAGACATACTCCCACAAACATCTGCACCAAGCAATAAAATTTTAACATCAATGGCCATCGACCATGTTATTTCTATAGTGCTTGTCAAGCATCCGTATTTCAATACCCAATATTTCTTCCATGAAACAGACCATCCTCGGGCTACCCAAAAATAGCGCCAGCATACTCTAAACATCTGACATCCTCCCCCGCTCCTCCGAGCTCGTGACATTCTTATCAAATCTAAACCGCAACCTTGATCATCGACTTCTAATTTCTATACCTCTCATTGCACCTAGCATTCCTCTACACGAGAGTACAAGAATTTCATCATAACCCCTGAACCATCAGTACAATAAACACTCCATCGGCTAAAACCCATTTCACTCCACTTATTTTAGAAGAACAATTGCAATGCGCAATCGAATCCCCATAACTGCAAAAAGTGTAAACCTTAATTCGGGGCCTAAACTGCCATGAGAACCATTTACAAATAACAAATCCATCAGAACCAAATACCTCCAAATCAATAAAATTGTGGTGGCTCTCAAGCACGTACGTACAACCATGAATCACATGCATAGCCTTAACACGCCGAATGAACCGATCATTTCCACAACCATGCTGACTCAAACCATTACTAACTAACTCAACTTCTTCCAATTTACTCTTAACCTGCTTTTGAAATAATATCTCTATTCAAACACACAATGGACCTCAAACAACACTCATCCCGAGTAACCCAAATCATGAGACCACATCGTCTCAACACCCATAGGCCATCTAATACCCTCCTCATGCACTCAATAGTATCTCAAACTAATACACCCGCTCTAAAGGATCTTCTACGAATCCAAAGTTGTTTCCTTCTATCTCTTCAACATCGCACTACAGAAAAGCTACAAGTCCCTTTTATAATCCGCCGCAAAAACCCAATCCTTAACTACACAAAGGACCCAAAATCCTCAGATACTACACTTTAGTTCTTTGACCCACTAGAACCATTATTGAGAGTTACCCACCGGGACCTGGTCTCGAATATAACCAAACTCTAGTGCTCCGCTAGCATATGAACACTCCCAAAGAAGAACCCTGATGAATCATTTTTCCTTGTACATCACATCCACAAGAAGTGTAAACTCTGAGTCATCCCAAAATCTGCACATGAATCGATAAGGCGAAATGTAGCACATATTCATCAAGTCCTTTGCCCGAATTACCCATGATGTTTTCTTTCCTTAGTTGTAACTAACCCACCAATGCACCGTTAACCCGAAACTGCATAGGCACACAACCACGTAACCCAATCGTAGACTGTGGGCTCCCCCACTTAGCTTTAAGCTACCATCACATAACTCTAAAACCCACAATGACTCCTCATTCTAAATTACCATGATCTCGCACCATTAACCGTCCTAATTGCTCGTAATCGCTTTTTAAAGTTTTCATAAAATATTCCGAATTATCAGCCACAATCTCACATTCGACCTCCTGACAGTCGTACCATCTTCTTCAAGCTATTTAAGCTCACATCGCAGTACATGCCTCCCACTGGGCAGAAAGTAGAACTCTTCGTAGGAACTTTATCAAAAATCACGCAACTACTAGCCTGCTCACAGGAGATAGCCCACCTGTGTAATTCCATATCGACATCTTCCAACGACATTTCCCTGGTTACAACTACCATGAAATCAGTAAACCTTCATGAGCCATACTCGTCCATAAGCTGTAAGAGTCCGTTCATTCACCATTAGCATCAACTGAAGGTCCAATTATATGTTCCAAAACTTGACGTCATGTTGCTCCCAAAACGATAATCAAGATTTCACACCCCTCTTCATTCCAGGAAAACTCTTATCTGTCATATTCAAACTTCCTCATTATAGTAGCCACCATCCAAAATGCAATTCATAGATTTAGTCATTGTCCACCATGATCCCCAAATTGCTCTAAACTTTCTCAAAGCGTGCGGCTATCCTACCACAGAATCCATACGCTACTCTGCCGCTCCCACTTCGATTAAACCATCTACTTAAGGAACTATTAGGCCTCTGTTGGTCATACTTGACCTTCTAGTAATCACCACGAGAAACCTCCCACCATGTCCTTCCTCCTCCTTCGCTAACAAAATGCTACCTCAAATCATAATCCCTCTTTGTAGTACCCGAACAGATAAATTGCCACCAACTCTGAGCCTCCATAAAGGTCTTCTTTCTCGATCTATCAACATTTGAAACACTTATTCGACCCTGAAGCTGCCATACACCGCCATCTCTGATAACCACTACTTAGGCACCATTACACTACATCCTTCCCCAAAGACAAATCAAAGGAGACCATAACACCGATGAGCCTTAATGCGTCCCACCAAGGATGATGCCACCACATCACAAATGAGTATGACACCAAGTTCGCAAAGATCAAGCCTCGCTACTCCGTCAACCAAGGCATGATCATCTATAGTCCAATTGCCTTTCCTCCGATGGAATTAAATTCCAAACCTCTACACCATGAGCCGAGAAATCCTCTTTCCGAGTCATTCACTACCATGACATATATATAAGCACCCTACCATTTACACAAACACTGTGCGATAACAATGCACGAACATCATAATACACTGTGCATAGCCTCAAAACCATAGGCAACACTAACATTATGCTGAAATGACAGAAGATCATTCCACAAGGCGACGATACTAGCTCCCCGAAAACACATGGAGAAACATCCTGCACCACATCTATTGTACCACTAAAACTCCTTGATGCCCAATTGATAACAAGCGCCCAATATCGTATAAGAATGAGTAGGAAGGAAATGAAGGCATAAGCTTGAATGGACTCAACCCGTACGACGAGGAATCAAGAAGGGAAGTGCTTCAAATAGCCCTGTAGCCTCGCGCACGTCTCCGTACCGATCCGCAAGACTCTATTAGACTTGATCATGACTCATGAGACCTAAGTGTACCTAATGCTCTGATACCAAGTTATCACGACCCAATTCCCACTATAGGTCGTGATGGCGCCCAACGTCGCCGTTAGGCAAGAAATGATGAACTACCAACTTAATTATTCATTTTATAATTTTCAAAATCATGAATTTTACTAGATAAAGAAATTATGCATTAAAATCATGGAAAACTTACAATTTTAATAGAATAAATAATGTAAGTATGTAAATGCTAAGCAAAACCATAAAAGATTGCTAGAACATCACAAAACCCGGTATCACAAGTGCATGAGCATCTGCTAAAGAGTACGATAATAATGCAACATCTGTCTAGAATATAAAATAGACAGGATAAAGTAAATAAATAAGATGGAGACTCTGAGGGCTACGGTGCGTAGCATAGGAAGCAGCTCACCAATAATTCCCCACAGCAGTTGCGCCTACGCACAGGGATGACCACCAAATGAACCTATCAGATCCTAGTGCAGGGTGTAGTATGAATACATAAATCAACGCATACCTAGTAAGTATCTAGCCTAATCCTGGAGAAATAGTGACGAGGGGTCGACATCAACACTTACTAGTAGTCCAATAAATCAACATGATAAAGCATAAACAAATATAAAGCATAATAGTAATAATGAGGTAAAAATGATAACTAGTATAATCCTCCAACATTTCTTTTGACAAGATAAATCTCTCAAATGTCATATGCTATCTCAACAGATCAAAAATATCAAGTGTAGTCTTAAACGGATAAGGAATACCATATAAATGTCAGTTCTGAACAAAAAGGGGGGAATATCATGAACATCCGGACTGCTAGCGGTATCACGCATGATTATGCCGAGGTCGTACGACTCGATCCTTAGTTGTGTGTACATTGCCGAGGATCGATTGGCACTAACTAGAGATGCATCTTAATAAACTACTGAGCATTCAGGCTAATCCACAGGAAAGGAAGAAACATATTGAATTATGAGTCAGTGCTTACAACACAGGTACATGAGCATAAAGTGAATATGACATTTTACCGTTTATCAAATATCTTGCCAAACAACTCAAGGTGATAAAGTTCGGCCTATTATATTCCCAAATCAATTTCAATTGTAAATATAGTTACTAAAGCTAGAAAATTGAGTTCAAATAATTCAAATATTACATGATAAAGTCCTAAGTCTACGCGGACATAGACATGCTTTAGCTACGTATGGACTCTCTTCACCTCGTGCGTACGTAGCACCCACAACTAGTACCACATACCAAGTTTTAACACATACGGGGTAATTTCCCCCTCACACGATTAGACAGGAGACTTACCTCACCCCGAAGTTCCATAACCGGCTCCAACGCCTCTCTAACACCTCAACCGATGCCCATCGATCTAAAACTAGTCAAACAAAATGCAAACAATTCAAAATATACTCCAATACTCTCAACTAATCAATTTATAAGAATTTCCAACTCCGCTCGTAAAGTCAACAAAGTCAACCCTCAGGCCCACGTGCCCGGATTTAAAATATTTTCGAAGATAAACTATACCTGTAACACCACAAACTCAAATAGATAATTTATTCCCAATTTCATGTCCAATTTCGTGGTCAAAATACAAAAATACCAAATTCTAGGTTTTCTTCAAAATCCACAATTTCCAAAACTTTTGATATTTAAATCCACATATAATCTATGTACTTAACTCACAATGTGTAGAAATTTCTTACCTCGAGATTGATGATGAAAATGGCTCCTCCAAACCGTCCAAATATTGCCCAAGCAAGAGGAAAATGAGTTGAAAATGAGAAACTCCCGACCTTGCAAGCTTATAATTTTCCCGGGCACCCTTCCTCGCAAACGCGACCTTACCCTCGCGTTCGCGAAGCACAAACAGCTTCTGCTCCAAAATCCTTCTTTATGATAGCGATGACAGGCTTGTGAACATGATGCCTTACCAGGCTTGACCATCGCGAACGCGTAGGCCAAGACACCAAGGCCTAGCTTCTCTTACGCGAACACGACCAGACGATCGCGAACGCGGAGCACCACAACCCCAGACCTTTGCGAACGCGATTGCCTTATCGCGAATGCATTGAAAAAAAGGCCTCCAACTCAAATCCTTCTTCGCGAACGTGACTCTACATCCGTATTCGCGAAGAACAAAATCATCACCTACAAACCAGCAATAGCAAATCAGCCCAACCTGGTCCGAAACCATCCCAAAACAAGAGGCGCCCGAGACCCTGTCCAATCACACCAACCAGTCCCAAGACATGATACGAACATTTTGTGGCCTCAAATCACACCAAAGAACATCAAAACTATGAATCGATGATCAAAATCCTTCTTTTAACTTTCAAACCTTCAAACTTCGCCGAACGCATCCGAATTACACTTGGACAATCCGGAATGACGCCAAACTTTACGTGCAGGCCAAAACTCACGATACAAACCTATTCCAAAACTTGGAACCTCAAATGGACATTGATAATACCAAAGTCCACTTCAAACCAAACTTAGGAAATTCTAAAACCTTCAAAATACCAAGTTTCTACAATATGATACCATTGTGACGTGCAACCCGATCCAAACATGATACCGTTGTGGTGTGCAACCCGATTCAATCACCATACGCATGGCGGCGCGCCACCCGGTCCACACATAACCATCAATAAGGAAATACCCATCAATCCATAATTCTCATACCCACAAGATGCCCAAATATCGACCACAAGCACGCCAAGTGCATAAATACAACCCTGGGGAGACAGATAGCACCATGCGCTACAAAAACTCAAGCACGTCTAAGGTGCAATAAACGACCTGTATCTCGAGAGCCATCTTTCTCATATAACACCACAAGCTACACGATGCATGTGCTAATAATCAAGTCGTCTCACAACCCACATGGCATAATAGAGTATTACATAGAATATCTGACGACGGGGATAATATCCAACGCCCGAAGACTCCTTCATATGCAATGCTATGTTAAATGAACACATTCGACCTGATGTAGAGCATACATTCACATTAGATATACCAACGGACCACAAGCCGATTTCAATCAATCCATACCGGGAAAATATCCATTCAAGGATCCAAAATGACCCTATTCATGAAACATACGAGCAGTTGTCCGATTCGGAACAAACTCCCACAGTCCATAACCAAAGGAATTGAGCGCCTCTTCATCATAACCTCTCCCATTGGCGACAATACCAAAATCTCCATACCTGATTTCAATCTATAACAATCAAGTGACTAACTCACCACACTTATACGATCTTCTCGTGGGACATACTCACACAACCTTCTGCACCAAGCAGTAAAATTTGAACATTAATGGCCATCGACCATGTTATTTCTATAGTGCTTGTCAAGCATCCGTATTTCAATACCCAACATTTCTTCCATGAAACAGACCATCCTCGGGCTGCCCGAAAATATAGCCAGCATACTCTGAACATCTAACATCCTTCCTCACTCCTCCGAGCTCGTGACATTCTTATCAAAACCAAACCGTAACCTTGATCCTCAACTTCCAATTTCCATACCACTCACTGCACCTATCATGCCTCTACGCGAGAGTACAAGAATTTCATCATAACCACTGAACCATCAGTACAATAAACACTTCATCGGCTAAAACCTCTTTCACTCCACTTATTTTAGAAGAACAATTGCAATGCACAACTGAATCCCCATAACTGCAGAAAATGTAAACCTCAATTCGGGGTCTAAACTGTCATAACTCTTCCGGGATCCATTTACAAATAACAAGGCCATCAGAACAAAATACCTCCAAATTAATCAAATTGCGGTGGCTCTCAAGCCCGTACGTACAGTCATGAATCACCTGTATAGCCTTAACACGCCGAATAAACCGATCATTTCCACAGTCATGCTGATTCAAACCATTACTAACTGACTCAACTTCTTCAGATTTTTCTTGACTTGCTTTTGAAATAATAGCTCTATGCAAACACACAATGGACCTCAAACAACACTCATCCCAAGTAACCCAAATCATGAGACCACATCGTCTCAACACAAATAGGTCATCTAATACCCTCCAGATGCACTCAATAGTATCTCCAACTAATACACCCGCTCTAAAAGATCTTCTACGAATCCAAAGTTGTTTCCTTTTATCTCTTCAACATCGCACTACACACCCAGGTGCTAACATAGAAACGCTCCCAGTCCTTTTTATAATACGCCGCAAAAACCCAATCCTTAACCACATAACGGACCCAAAATCCTCAGATACTACACTTTAATTCTTTGACCCACTAGAACTATTATTGAGAGTCACCCACCGGGACCTAGTCCCAAATATAACCAAATTCTAGTGCTCCGCTAGCATATGAACACTCTCAAAGAAGAATCCGGATGAATCATTTTTCCTTGTACATCACATCCACAAGAAGCGTAAACTCTGAGTCATCCCAAAATCTGCACATGAATCGATAAGGCAAAATGTAGCACATATTCATCAAGTCCTTTGCCCGATTACCCTTGATGTTTTCTTTCCTTAGTTGTAACTAATCCACCAATGCACTGTTAACCCGAAACTGCATTGGCACACAACCACGTGACCCAATCGTAGACTGTGGGCTCCCCCACTTAGCTTTAAGCTACCATCACATAACTCTAGAACCCACAATGACTCCTCATTCTAAATTACCATGGTCTCGCACCACTAACCCACCAAATATATCATAATCTCTTTTTAAAGTTTTCATAAAATATTCTGAATTATCAGCCACAATCGCATATTCGACCTTCTGACAGTCGTACCATCTTCTTCAAGCTATCCAAGCTCACATCGCAGTACATGCCTCCCGCTGGGGAGAAAGTAGAACTCTTCGTAGGAACTTCATCAAAAATCACGCAGCTGTTAGCCTTCTCACATGAGATAGCCCACCTGTGTAATTCCATATCGGCATCTTTCTACGACATTACCCTGGTTACAACTACCATGAAATCAGTAAACCCTCCTGAGCCATGCTCGTCCACAAGTTGTAAGATTCCGTTCATTCACCATTAGCATAAACTGAAGGTCCAATTATATGTTCCAAAACTCTACGTCATGTTGCATCCCAAAACGATAATCAAGATTTCACACCCCTCTTCATTCCAGGAAAACTCTTATCTGTCATATTCAAACTTCCTCATTATAGTAGCCACCATCCCAAATGAAATTCATAGATTTAGTCATTGTCCACCATGATCCCCAAATCGCTCTAAACTTTCTCAAAGCGTGCGGCTATCCGACCACAGAATCCATACGCTACTCTGCCGCTCCCACTTCGGTTAACCATCTACTTAAGGAACTATTAGGCCTCTGCTGGTTATACTTGACCTGCTAGCAATTACCGCAAGAAACCTCCCACCATGTCCTTCCTCCTCCTTCGCTACCAAAATGCTGCCTCAAATCATAATCCCTCTTTGTATTACCCGAACAGATAAATTGCCACCAACTCTGAGCCTCCATAAAGGTCTTCTTTCTCGAGCTATCAACATTTGAAACACTTATTCGACCCTGAAGCTGCCCTACACCGCCATCTCTGATAACCACTACTTAGGCACCATTCCACTACATCCTTCCCCAAAGACAAATCAAAGGAGACCATAACACCGATGAGCCTTAATGCATCCCAAAAAGGACGACGCCACCATATCACAAATGAGTATGCCACCAAGTTCAAAAAGATCAAGCCTCGCTACTCCATCAACCAAGGCATGATCATCCATAGTCCAATTGCCTTTCCTCCGATGGAATTAAATTCCAAACCTCTAAACCATGAACCGAGAAATCCTCTTTCCGAGTCATTCACTACCATGACACATATATAAGCACCCTACCATTTACACAAACACTGTGTGATAATAATGCACGAACATCATAATACACTGTGCATAGCCTCAAAACCATAGGCAACACTAAAATTATGATGAAATGATAGAACATCGTTCCATAAAGCGACGGTACTAGCTCCTCGAATACACATGGAGAAATATTTTGCACCACATCTGCAGTACCACTAAAACTTCTTGATGTCCAATTGATAACAAGCGTCCAATATCGTATAAGAATGAGTAGGAAGAAAATGAAGGCATAAGCTTGAATGGACTCAAACCGTACGACGAGGAATCAAGAAGTGAAGTGCTTCAAATAGCCTGTAGCCTCTCGCACGTCTCCGTACCGATCCGCAAGACTCTATTATAATTGATCATGACTCATGAAACCTAGTGCTCTGGTACCAAGTTTTCACGATCTAATTCCCACAATAGGTCGCGATAGCGCCCAATGTCACCGTTAGGAAAGCAATGATGAACTACCAACTCAAATATTTATTTTATTATTTTCAAAATCATGAAATTTACTAGATAAAGAAATTAATGCATTAAAATCATGGAAAACTTACAATTTTAATAGAATAAATAACGAAAGTATGTAAATGCTAAGCAACACCATACACAATTTCTAGAACATCCCAAAACCTGGTGTCACAAGTGCACGAGCGTCTGCTAAAGAGTACGATAATAATACAACATCTGTCTAGAATATAAAAGTGACAGGATAAAGTAAATAAATAAGATGGAGGCTATGAGGGCTGCGGTGCGTAGCATAGGAAGCAGCTCACCATAAATTCCCCTCAGCAGTTGCGCCTACGTACCGGGATGACCACCAAATGAACCTATCAGATCCTAGTGCAGGGTGTAGCATGAATACATAAATCAATGCGTATCTAGTAAGTATCTAGCCTAATCCTGGAGAAATAGTGACGAGGGGTCGACATCGACACTTACTAGTAGTCCAATAAATCAACATGATAAATCATAAATAGATATAAAGCACAATAGTAATAATGAGATAAAAATGATAACTAGCATAATCCTCCAACGTTTCTTTTGACAATATAAATCTCTCAAATGTCATATTCTATATCAACAGATCAAAAATATCAAGTGTAGTCTCAAACGGATAAGGAATACCATATAAATGTCAGGTCTGAACAAAAAAGGGGGAATATCATGCTAGCGGTATCACGCATGATTATGCCAAGGTCGTTCGACTCGATCCATAGTTGTGTGTACATTACCGAGGATTGATCGGCGTGAACCAGAGATGCATCTCAATAAACTACAGAGGCATTCGGGTTAATCCACAGGAAAGGAAGAAACTTATCGAATTATGAGTCAGTTCTCACAACACAGGTATATGAGCATAAAGTGAACATGACTTTTTACCGTTTATCAAATATCTTGCCAAACAACTCAAGGTGATAAAGTTCGGCCTATTATATTCCCAAATCAATTTCAATTGTAAATTCAGTTAGTAAAACTAGAAATTTGAGTTAAAATAACTCAAATATTACATGATAAAGTCCTAAGTCTACCCCGGACATATACATTCTTTAGCTACGTACGGACTCTCTTCACCTCGTACGTACATATCACCCACAACTAGTACCACATAATATGTTTTAACACCTACGGGGTAGTTTCCCCCTCACAAGTTTAGACAGGAGACTTACCTCGCTCCGAAGTTCCATAACCGGCTCCAACGCCTCTCTAACACCTCAACCGATGCCCATCGATCTGAAACTAGTCAAACAAAATGCAAACAATTCAAAATATACTCCAATACTCTTAACTAATCAATTTATAAGAATTTTCAACTCCACTCAAAAAGTCAACTCTCAGGCCCACGTGCCCTGATTTCAAATATTTTCGAAGATAAACTTTACCTGTAACACCACAAACTCAAATAGATAATTTATTCTCAATTTCATGTCCAATTTTGTGGTCAAAATACAAAAATACCAAATTTTAGGTTTTCTTCAAAAATCTACAATTTCCATAACTTTTCATGTTTAAATTCATATATAATCCATGTACTTACTCACAATGTGTAGAAATTTCTTACCTCAAGATTGATGATGAAAATGGCTCCCCCAAACCGTCCACAAATCGCCCAAGCAAGAGAAAAATGATTTGAAAATGAGAAAATCCCGACCTTACAAGTCTATAATTTGCCCAGGCGCCCTTCTTCGCAAACTCGAGTTTTGTAGGTGAAGAAACTATTCCTACCGAGTCTAGGGTTCAAAACTGAGAGAATAGTTTCAAAAATTCCTTCTCCCAACCCTTTGTACCAGCTATAGTTGTATCATTTGCGACACAGTGTTCGCATTTGTGAACCCTCGCAATTGCATACCAGGTCTCGCTTTTGCCAACCCTGACAGTCTCAACCATCATTGCATTTGCGATAAAAGTCTTTGCAATGGTGAAACTGGGAACCTCGCAAAAGCGAACAAATGTTCGCAAATGCGAAGTAAGGGAAAATCCGGCAGACTTCGCAAATGCGAAGGGGAAGTCGCAATTGCAACATCTGAGCCCCCACTGTCACCTTCGCAATTGCGATGATGGTTCTCGCAAATGTGATACCTGAGCAGCAGCAGCAGCAGCACGAGCAGTTCAATTTCAATTCAAAACCTTCTGAAACATGTCTGAAACCCATCCGATCGGGGCTCCAAACCAAACATCCACACAAGTATAAAAACATCATACGAACTCGCTCGCGCAATCAAAATACAAAAATAATATATATAGCTACGAATCAAACACTAAAAAGCATGAATTTCAAAGTAAAGTTCAAAAATTTCTAGAATTACAACTAAACATCTAAATCCTATCAGATTAATTCTAAATGATACCAAATTTTGCAAACAAGTTCTAAATAGTATAACGGACCTATTCTAAGTCCCAAAATTAAATTCCGAGCTCTATATCTAAAAGTCAACCTACGGTCAAGTGTTTCAACTTCAAATTGCCAAATGTCGACAAAACCACATAAATCCACATGCGAACTTCCGAAATCAATTCTGGGCATATGCCCAAGTATGAAATCACGATACGAAGCTATTGGAGTCATCAAAACACTGTTCCGGGATCATTTCACAAAAGTCAAAGTTTGGTAAACATTTCTAAAAGAGGCTTCTAAGCAAAGAATCAAAGGGTCCAAATCAATCCAAAACCTTCCTGGTACAAACTTAACCAATCTCGTAAGTCATAAAATCATAAAACCACAAGTGTGAAGCATAAAAAAGGGTAACGGGGCATAATTATACAAAACGACCGATTGGGTCGTTACACCAAATTTGGGAAGTGTTGATATATCTTCTTCTATTCAGAGCTTTGTATTGTATCTGTGATACACGTCATTCCACGTCTTAGTTGGAAACCCCCGAAGACTATCTTTTAGCCTCCTTGTATCTTTCAAACTGTTTTCATTCAGATTTTTTATGAAGGCCATGGCTGCCCAATTTTTTGGCATAGTAGGGAGCAATATTCATCTCCTCCGAAACCAACCTATGAAGTCCTAGAGCATATTTGTGTCTCCTTGATGGATTTTAAAAATATCCTCCTTTTGCGTCTCCACCTTTTGTGCTCCTGAATATGCTTTGATAAAAGTTTATGCAAGTTCAACAAAAGAGCTAATAGAGTTTTCTGGTAAGTGAGAGTACCAAGTTAGATCTCCTTTGTTCAGGGTCTCTCTGAACTTCTTGATGAGTATAGACTCGATTTATTTCTTCGTTAGATCATCCCTTTTGATTCCGGTCGTATAAGCCATGACATAATCGCACGGGACCCAGGTTATGTCATATTTTTGAATGTTTAGCATTTGGAACTTCTTAGGGATTAGTAACGGGGCCGCAATTGATTTACACGGTTGCTGAGAGTATTTATTTATGTCGATTCCATTCATAATAAGTGGAACTCCTGGGATCGAATAAGTCCTGTTGTTCTGCTCGTTATTCTATAACTCAGCATTTTCGAACATACCTGAACCTCCTGCCTTTGTATCATTTGGAAGTCCCCCCTTTGATGTATTCATTAGTTTTGAGTTGGGGGTTTACATTTCAATATGAACCTTTTGAGGTGGAGTTGGTGTCACGACTCAAAATCCCACCAATGGTTGTGATGGCACTTAACCTCTAAGACTAGGTAAGTCAATCACATAATGATACAAAATATTAGAAAATATATAATAACTCAGAATTTTAACATAAATTGCGGAATTAAGTCTCCATGAAGCCAAAACATAAGTACATAAGTCGATTTTGAATAATTGGGTAATACCGAGTCATGATTGCTAAACAGAATACATAGTGAGTCTTAATAAGTAGAATGTTGTTTTAAAGGAAATACAACAGTATAAAATAATAAAAAGGGACTCCAAGTATTTTTGGCATCCATGCAACACTACCTTAAATCCCCTCGATCCGTCACAAGCTCACTCACGAGGTCTGCTACTTCCAGCAGCCGGATCTGTACAGCAATATACAGAAGTATAGTATGAGTACACCATAATCGGCACACAGTAAGTATCAAGACTAATCTCGGTGAAGTAGTGACAAGGTTCAATTTATGTGATATTCACTAGTTAAAAAACCTGTACAATATATATATATATATATATATAT
>AWOL01S0117916.1:20127-45855 GCA_000715115.1 Nicotiana otophora
ATATATATATATATATATATATATATATATATATATCAAAACTGGCAAGACAAATTTATATAAGGGAGTACAATATCAACTATCTTGTTAAAGCAGGTGATAACAACTCAACGTAAGAAAAGGCCATTCTTGACAAAAAATTATCTAATAGAAACAGAGGCATATATCACTTCGTACACCATATTGCATCACAATGACAATGTCCATCCTTATCGCTCCATAAACAACAATATCTACCCTTATCGCTCTGTAATAAAAACATTCACCCATATCGCTTTGTTACAACAATACTCACTCTTATCGCTCCCTAATAATAATATTCCCCCTTATTGGTCTATACCCTGATAAAATAATAATATCAATCACAATTTCACGACAGAAACCTCGTGCTAACACCCAATTAATCCATCCATCATGTTCACATGTGTGATAATGACAACAATGCAAGATAACAAATTATCATCAAAACTCATATCCTCATACCCCATCAATAAAGTGCACAAGGTCATGATAATAATAAATAATTACGGATGAGTGTTTAACATATAAGCACGACTATGAGTAAATCAATTTAGCAATAATTCCACAAATGTCCAACTTAGCCAATTTAGAAAATTATAACTCTAAAACATAATCTCTAGCATGGAAAGGATAAGCTCCCGTAGTCATACAAGATTTACACATGTATCATAGAGAACATACAAATAAATCAAGGCTTAGTAGAAGCCTAAAGTCTAATCCGGTCATTTTTCATATATAGTATCAGCACATACGTTTGTCGTCTCATATATATGCCGCATCAAATACTTTACAATTAAACGAACAAGGTCCAAGCCTAAGGGCTATTTCCTCACACGAGATTAGGTAAGATACTTACCTCAAACAAGCCACACTAATACTCCAAAAATGCCTTTTCTTTAAAAATCACCTCCGTCCGGCTGAAATCTAGCCAAAAAGAAACTCTATAACATCAAACATTGCTGAAGGAATCAATTCCAAACAATAAAGTCCTAATCGTTACCCAATTTCTAAACTCAATAAAAGTCAACCCTGGGTCCACAAAGTCAAAATCCGAGTCAAGGGGTAGATCCTGACTACTCATAACCCTACGGGTCCAAATATATGATTAGATTCCAAAATTGAGTCCAAATCAACTCTCAAATCCCCAATTTTTATTTTTTAAAACATAGTCAAAACCCCCGAAACTTCTCATCTAAATTCCATGATTTAGGTGTAAAAATCCATTGAAAATCAAGATATAATATCAAAATCAAGTGAAAATCACTTACCCAATTTCCTTGTGTGAAAATCCACTTAAAATCACTCCTCTCCAAGTTTAGGGTTCAAAATATGAGAAAATGGGTTTAAATCTAAAAATGCATAACTAATAATCAGCTGCAG
This sequence comes from Nicotiana otophora, assembly GCA_000715115.1. NCBI lineage: Eukaryota > Viridiplantae > Streptophyta > Magnoliopsida > Solanales > Solanaceae > Nicotiana > Nicotiana otophora. The sequence goes on from AWOL01S0117916.1 coordinate 21,529, forward strand.
ATGTCGTAGTTGATCAGCAACTAGAGGCTCGAAAATGCGACCTCTGCAAATGCAACCCTAAGCTCGTCATTGCGAATCTAGACTGCCCCAGCAAATGTTGCAAAGGCAACCACACACTCTGCAAATGCTAAGTGCACAACCTGCTATCCAATGTTGAATATCCGACAAAATCCCTCGCAAATGGGAGGTCCTCCATAGCAGCCAAAAGTCAAAAATATGATGAGGAGTCCGAAATTTCTGTCCTTTGCAAACTGGAGCAGACCCTCGCAAATGCGAGGTCTGCAGCACTAGCAAAACTGAAGCTTCACCAAACTACTCCAAAATCAATATGAAACTCATCTGTGCCCCTTTGGCTCCATACCAAACATCCACACAAGTACATAAACCTCATATGAAATCTCTTGCAAGTTTAAAACATCAAGATAATATCCAAAACCATGAATCGAACACTAAAATGCATCATGCAAGCCTTGAAACTCAAGAACTTCAATATTCATAACCAAGTGTCTAATTCCTGCCAAACCAACTCTGAATGAGACAAAACTTTGCACACAAGTTTCAAATGATAAAATGGACCTATTACAAGCCCCGGAAAAATAATCTGAACCCGAGCCTCAAAGTAAACTCATGGTCAAACTTATAAATTTTCTAAACTTTCAAATTGCCAACTTTCGGCAAAAAGAGTCAAATCATCCTAGGAACCTCCAAATTTAAATATGGACATACGCCTAATTCCAAAATTGCCATATAAACCTATTGTAACTATCAAAATACGAATCTGAGGTCGTTAACATAAAATTCAAAACTTGGTTAACTCTTGTAACTTAAGCATCTAACGGTGAAATTATGTGTTCTAATTTACCCCAAAACCTTTCCGAAACCAGACCAACCATCCCAACGAGTCACAAAACAACAATTGAGAATATAGTAAGCATCATATGGGGAAATGGTATTTAAATATACAAAACCATCGGTTGGATCGTTCCAGTTAGTGTTGCAGCAGTTGCACTGCTTTTCAGGGGCCTCCACGCCTGTTCGATCTGGGCATTCAACTGTTGTTGTTGCATCATGAAATATTTTACCGTCTCCTCTAACTCATGCCATTCATTTCCCCTACTAGTAGATCTTGCAGGAAAATTTTCCTCGAATGGGATGGCGAGGTACCAGTTGATTGATTATTTAGGAGTTTGTGCTCTTCTAGTTTGTTTCGCTGGTTGAGTGGTTGTGTCCACGAATTGGTTATTATACACATTGTGTTTCCTTAAATAAATAATCAACACATGAGTATAACAAAAAATTAAAAGGAAGCAGTGTGACATTGGATCAAACACTCAATGCTAGGGTCGCGTTGTGGGTGTCACTATTTAACTCAAAAATTGATTTTAAAATAAATAATTTAATTTATTTTTAAGACCACTACCAAACGTATTAATCTCAATCGCATATAGTAAATTGAAGAACAATAATGATTGATAGGACAAAGATTAAGATAAGAGAAATCTTATTAATCGTTGGTCAATGGAGGTAGCGGTGTTGAAATGAATTACAATACAGTAAGAGAAAAATATAATCTTGCTAATTGATAAAATAAGAAAATAATTGATTGTCACAAATTGTTATTTGTCATTAGATATCTACTACAAATTAATAGAATAGGGTACTTATAACTTAGAGGGGATGACACTGTTCTGAGTTCCTATACTGTGTGTTAGGTATGCGGTTAGTAGGGTGCGAGATTCTCTCTAGTGGCAACTATAATAGCACAATAGACAAAGACCGCGATCTTATGAGGGTTCCAAGTATAGTTGAGTTTGGGACCGGAAGTACTTGATCTGCTTTTGGTGCATAATCTTCTAATTGCACATATTGCGAATTGAAGAAGTGGTCCTAGTCAAGACTCTTCAGCTCCCAAGTCTCGACTTCCGACCCTTTCACCAATACAAGGGGCTCCATACCTGCCCTTTCTGGCCTTTATGTGGTTATTGAGCTTTCTTCCCTTTCTCATGGGAAGCAGGAGGAGCTTCTTCTACGAGTGCAGCAGAAGGAACCTCTTCTGGGTGGTGAAACAGAAGGAATTGCTTCTATAGGATCAGCGATATCGCTGGGGGATGATCTACGACTGCTATAAGGTAAGGATTTTGAGAATCCATAAAAAATGGCGAAAAGAGGAATAAGAAGAGCAAAGAAAGGTTAGCAAATGATGAGAAAGTTGCAGAAGGAATTACTCCAAGTAAATTGTCAAATAACAGTGACTTGTACATATATATATATAGTGGTGGGAAATTCACTTTTCATAATCGTCAAACTCGGAAAAGATTTTTATCATAAAAATAGTGATCATTACCTTAGGGAATGTAATAAACTACAAAGCCAGTTAGAAATTCCCATGTGTCCCACACAATGAATAAAGACTACGCACACCATCCCAATCACAAGTTTTATCACTTTAATAGCAGGATACTCCTGAGAATCCTTCTTTCTCAAGAAAGGATCCTGAGCAAGATTGTCTCCTGTCAAAGGATATTTACTTCTCGGGTATTTCTTGGAGAATACCCGACAAGTGGGGAACTATCTATATTGAAAAATTTCGATCTTACCAAACAAGGAAAAATAATGACACATGGTGCAAGCGGTTTCTGGACCTCTGAGCACAAAAGTCAAGACCTAGGAGTATAAGCACTGTGACCGGGACAACTTGTTTAATTCGAAACAAGAGCAATCAGAAGAGCATGCATTCGGAGCATATAAAATACTTTCGGTGCCAAACTCAGTTGCACCTGGAGCCCTTCTGAGATCGTGATCTTTGTCTGTTGTGCAATTATGATTGTAGTTGGAGAGGATCTTGCCACCCCACTAACTGCATACCTAGCATGCATGCTAGGAACTGGAACAGTCTCATCCCCTCTAAATTATAAATATCATATTCTATTGATTTGTAGCAGATATATAACAATAGATAATAATATATGATAAATCATCATGTTCTTATTTTATCCATTAGCAAGATAATCTTTCTCTCTTAATGAGATTATAATATATTTCAACAAATCCATATCAGCTGGCCAAAGATCAATATGATTTATCTTATATTAATTTTCATTCTACTTATCATTATTGATCTTTAATTTACTATACACACTTTGGATTAATCTATTTGTTAGTGGCCTTAAAATAAATTAATTATTTATGTTAAAACCAGCTTGTGGGTTAAACAATTGGTGCTTAAATTTTGGTATCACTTGAGTACAAAGGAGATCAAATTCCAAAACGTAAAATTGCAAATGAGTCAAGACAATTGAAACTATCTCAATTTGTTCTTTGTTGCCAGAACAATTAAATGTTACATGTATTATGTCACGACCCAAAATCCACCATAGGTCGTTATGGAGCCTAACGCCGACGTCAGGCAAGCCAATGTTAATTTATCAATTTATTTACTCATTTTATTACTTTCGAGATCATAATCTCTATTACTTAAATAGTATGAAATGCAACTTACAAGGTAAAAAGATAATAACTACGTGAACTAAAATAACGAACAACCAGTAGGAATCCCCAAAATCCGGTGTCACAAGTGCATGAGAATTTTTCTAAGGAGGACAATAATAATGCAACATATGTCCCGAATATTGTAAGACAGAATAAAATAAATAGCAAAATGTGGACTCGGTGAACTACGATACGTAGACTGGAATGCAGCTCACATAAAGTCTCCTCAACAGGTGCTCATACGCGCCAAGGTGATCATCAAATGAACCTATCAGATCTTGCACATTTAGTGCAGAAGTGCAGTATCATTACGTAAAACAACGCGTACCCAGTAAGTATCTAGCCTAACCTCGGAGAAGTAGTGACGAGGGGTTGACATCGACGCTTACTAAATGTCCAATAAAATAATGTAATAAAACATAGACAGATATGAGGAATACGACAATGATGGGGTAAATCTGTAAGTTGCATAATCTTCTAATTTCTTCTTTCAAAGCATAAATTCCTCAATCTTATATTCTACCTTAACAACTCAGAAAAAAGTCAAGTGTCATTATCAAATAAATAAGGAATACCATATAAAATGATGGGCATCAGTGAGGAGATTAGCTCGTAAATATTCGGACTACTAGCGATATAACGCGCGATTTTACCGAGGTCATTCGGCCCGATACAGAATAATGTGTACACTGCCGAGGGTCGAGCGACACGAACCATAGATGAATCTATATACTGTCGAGGCGTTCGGTCCTCTCCACAAGAAAAGGAAGGAAGTTACCGAATTACGAGACACGTATTTACAATACCGTACATGACTACCAAATGGATATAATCTTTATCGTTTCTCAAATAACTCGCCCACAACCAAAGTGGTAAGGCTTGACTTAGTATACATATATTTATTTCTAAATCAATTTCATTTATAACTTCAATTATTTAAGCCACCAAATAAGTTCAAATAATACAATTATTACAAAATAAGATCCTAAGTCTACCCGAACATGAACATGCTTTAGCTATGTATAGACTCTTATCACCTTGTGCGTACGTATCATCCACAACTAGTTGCACATAACAATAAATATCACCTAGGGGTAGTTTTCCCCTCACAAGGTTAGACAAGAGACTTACCTCGCTCTGAAGTTTCATAACCGGCTCGAATGTCACTCAAACACCTCAACCCGATGCCCGTCTCTTCAAAACTAGTCAAACAACATGCAAACCAATCAAAATATAATCCAATATATATAATCTAACAATTTAAAATGATTCCCAACTCCGCTCAAAAGCCAACAAAGACAATCCTCGGGCCCATGGCCCGGATTTCGAAAATTTCCGAAGATAAACTTTACCCATAATACCATGAACTAAAATATGTAACTTATTCAAAATTACATGTCCAATTTCGTGGTCAAACTCCAAAAATACCAAATTCTAGGTTTTCTACCAAAATCCTAAGTATCTATAAATTTTCATGTTTAAATCCATATACAAACCGTGTATTTAACTTGTAATAGGTGGGAATAACTTACCTTGTGTTGCTTGATAAAAATCTCCCTTTGAAGCTCTCCAATCGCCCCAACCAAGTGAAAATGGAAGAAAATGGGCCAAATCCCGTTCTTAAAAAAACACACTGCCGAGCGACCTCTCGCACCTGCGGCCACTTGACCACTTTTGCGGTTCCGCAGGCGGGGCAAAACTACCGCTTTTGCGGTCCCCCTTCGTCCCCCATGCCTTCGCATATGCGGACCAGACTCTACTTCTGCGGATTCGCACCTACGACCAAGAGTCTGCTTCTGTGGTCTCGTGGGTGCGGAAAAAGCCTCGCACCTGCGCCTCCAGCCTGTCTCACTCCCTATCACTTCTCCGACCCCTGGGCTGCTTCTGCGGTCCCGCAGTTGCAGATATTTCTTCGCACCTGTGGCCTCTTCCCAGCTCCCTTCTAGCCACTTCTGCGGTCCACCGCTTCGCTTCTACGAGGCCACTTTTGCGATGAAGCTTCCGCAGAAGCAGTTGCACCAGCAACTAGAATCCTCTAGCTTTTCCTTAAGTCCAAAATTCGATCCGTTAACCATCCGAAATACATTAGAGGCCCTGGCGACCTCGACCAAATTTACCAACGTGTCCCAAAATACCTTATCAACTTAGTTGAGGCCTCAAATCACGCCTAACAGGATCGAAACTACGAATCGACGATCGAAACACTTCTTTAACTTTCAAACTTCGAGAAACGTATCCGATACATATCAAAACACTCCGGAATGATGCCAAACTTTGCGTACAGGTCACAAATCACTATTCGAACCTATTCCAAGGCTCGAAATACCAAACGGACATTGATAACACCAAAGCCCACTCCAAACCAAACTTAGAAAATTCTTAAACTTTAAAAATGTTAACTCTCCATAATAAACGCTGAAATGCTCCCGGGTAATCTGATACTCAACCCGAATATACGCCCAAGTCCGAAATCATCATACGAACCAATTGGAACCTTTAAATCCTGATTCTGAGGTTCTTTATTAAAAAGTTAAACCTTAGTTATTTCTTCCAACTTAAAGCTTTCGAAATTAAAATTTTCTTTCCAAATCAATCTCGAACTTTCCGAAATTCGATTCCGACCACATGTACAAGTCATAATACCTGAAATGAACCTACTCAAGGTCTCAAACCGCCGAATAACGTACTAGAGCCTAAAATGATAGGTCGGGTCATTATATTTTATAAGTTGAGGAAATTTGTATCAAACTCAACCTATCGGTCTCAAGTTTCTCTTCATTTCTACATATGCAATGAGAGAAATATGAAAGAGTAGAAACTGCACCATAGAGTTGCTACCTTTTGGATGTTGTAAATCTATTTATATATAAAAGAGAGCCAATAGATGCTGAAATGGCACTTCCCTTAGACTTGAAAAGATATTTATCGTTTTTGTCCTTTTTTTGCCTTTTACTCTAATTTTTGCGAGGAAAAGCCCAAAGTCATATATCATCTTTAGCTTTAGACTTAAAATAATACACATTATTTAACATGGTGCACTAATAATCCTTTTTTTTAACAAAGTGATGCACTTTTAATCACAACTCTAAACACCGTTAGGTTTTTAGAGGGACTCAACTCACGTGCATGTTACATGATTTCTTTATCCCTCCAAATGAATAGTTACTTTGTCCCTCTGTCTTCCTTTCTTGTGAAGAGAGTAATACCAAGCCATGTTGGAGCCAAATATCCGATTGTAAATCATACTTAGCCCTAATTGCATCTGTAGCAGAATCAATTATTAGGAAGAAACAATGCTCTTAAGGGGCTATGCTGGAAGAGAATTACCTCATTTTTATGGTGAGAGTTTCCTCTCGATTTTCATATCAAAGAATTTTGTTGTTACAGTATGAAGCATTGTGTTTCTCATTTTGATTTTGTTAAACCTTTTGTATTTCTCTACTCTTGAAAACATTTCAATTGTTAATTCTGCTGGTTCGTTTTCGAAAACAACTATCTTGTATTATTCTTGTCTACAACAACATATTATGAAGTTTACTATTTGTAGTTTCATATTCGATAACTGAGGCTTCATTTGTCACTATGAATATATATCATAAGGGAATTATGAAGCGTATACCAGAGAAGCACTACGTTAGAGGAAACATAGATTACATTGATTATGTAAATGCCGCAGAATTGAATATTACTGAGTTCAAGAAGATGGCAGAGATATGTGATTATTTAAGTGATTCAATAAATTTTTGGTGCAAGTGTGAAAGGCCCGGTAGTAGATGGAAGTTGATCTCTATAGATTTTGAAGCCTCTGCAGTTAGTAAAAATATCCAAAAGGACAATGTGCTTAAGATTTACTTTGAACACTTGGACTCTTATTTTCAAATAGACAAAGTGGATTCAATAATTTAATCAAATATTGAATAAAATAACAAGCATTAGCTTATGTGTGAAAATTTATCTTGTGATGATTTTAGTGATTCAAAAGCTAACTTATCAGATGATGCGTTGGCTGATACACATGAGAAGAGGAACCAAAGTATTTTGGAAGAGAGGGAGCTCCTTAGCGACGAAATAAAAATATAGATGGTTGATATATAAGGGGATCGTGATTGTGTTGATTCTAAAGACATAGAAAGTTTGGATAGTGATTCTAAAATTGAAAGTTTCAACTTTTCTCAGTTCAATCCAAAGACTGATGGAGATAACACAGTATTAGGTCTATAATACACCTTTGGGACAAAGCGGAAATTTAATAATGTTATAGCAACTCATGAGATTAAGAATGGAAAGTATATCCAGTAGAGTAGGAATGATAGTATAAGAATGGAGGCACGTTGCATACATCATCCAAAGTGCAAATGGAAAATAATGGCCTCTTGAATACAAAGAGACAAGGCTTTCTAAATTAAAACTTACAATCCTATACATACTTGTAAGGAGTGGCATCATGAAAAGAGAACAATCATGTCATCTTTCATTGCAAGAAGATACCTCAAAGAAATTGGATCAAACAGGGATTGGAAAGCGGCTAATTCAGGGATAGATTAAGCATCGAACTAAGAGATCAAGTGACATTATCTCAACCTAAAAGAGCTAAGATGAAAGCTATTGCATTAATTAATGGTGACATTAAAGATTAGCATAAAATAATGTGGGATCATTGCAATGAAATTGATAGGACAAATCCAGGCTGCGCAGTTTACATGAATTTCATTGATAACGAGATCCCCCAAGAGCCACAGAGATTTCAGAGAATATATATTTATTTTGCTGCCTGCAAGCTTGGCTTTAGAGCAGGTTATAGAAAAATAGTAGGGGTGGATGGATGCTAGTTGAAGGGTCCAATGTATGGGACTCAATTATTATCTGCAGTTGGCATGGATGGTAATAACAACATATTCCATGTTGCTTATGCAGTTGTAGAAGAGGAAAGCAAAGAAACATGGGCTTAGTTTTGAATCATTTAGCGGATGACTTGAATATACATGAGACTGGTTGGACCTTTCTGTCTGGCAAACAAAAAGGATTTATTGAAGCTTTTAACAAAGTTTTGCCTCGTGTTAACCATAGTTTCTATGTAAGACACCTCCATAACAATTTCAAAAGGGCTGGCTTTGGTAGTATCACATTAAAAAAAACACTTAGGGCTGCTGCAAAGGCTATTACTATGAGAATATTTAATGATTATATGGCAGATATTTTAAAGTTAGATCTCGATGCTACTACTTGGTTAAATGACAAAGATCATAGCGAATGGTCTATGTCGCATTTCTCTTCAGATGCTAAGTATGACACCTTACTAAATAATTTGTGTGAAGTATTTAATAGCATGATACTTGATGTTAGAGACAAGCCAATTGTGACACTTTTGGAGAAATTACGATATCTACTCGTGGCTAGAATGCTAGTATAACACCCCGAAAAATTTCGAAGTATTTAAGTGTAAAGCCCCGTAAACATTTCACAAATGAAATCAAGGTTTTGTGGTGCCGGAGTAGGCTTATGCGACCGCAGAATCACTTAGCGGGCCGCATAATGGCTGCAGAGTGAGGAAGGTATGGGCAGGTTTGGATGATATTCTGCGATCGACTATGCGACCGCAGAACTGTTCTGCAATTCATTATGCGACCATAGAATAGGTCTGCGGACCGCATAGTGACCGCTAACCCAGGTAGATTTTTCCCAATTTTGGAAGCCAATTGTGCGGCCGATATGCGGACCGTATATCCTGTTCCGGAGCTTTATTTTTGGGTTTTTATAACTCGACCCTACTTTGTTAAATAGACGCAATGGACTATTTTTGAGCAAAAATCTAATGTTTTAGAGAGAAGTGAGAGTGTTTTAGAGAGAGAGGAAATCCTAGGCTAATTATTCACCAAGTCTTGCTCAAATCTTGAAAGATTAACAAGGAAAACCCACAAGGTCTTCATCCTAAAGATAACATTCTACACCCTAACCCTCAATTTCGAATTTTGTCTAGAAATTGGCAATTAGTAAGATAATGTTTTGGCATGGGAGTTGTCCATCTTGCATGCATGTATTATCAAAGGGTGTAAGAAGATTGTTGAGCTAAGAATGATAAAGAATGGATTGTGGTAGTATGATGGAATCCTCCATAAAAGCACCTTGAAATCCTAATCCTCACCTAGTGTTTGATAAAATGCTCAAATAAGCTAGAACCGTGATCATCTTCCTAATTTTGGTTCAATTTGTTATATTTCTAAAATAGATTGAAGTTGCTAAGAATTCTGGAATATTTTAGACTTTATCGAAGCTCCATTGAGGTATGTTGGCTAAACTTTCTCTCTTGGAATTGAATTCCATGATGTTCCCGTAAGTTCCAAGTATGGTTGTCTCAAGTTCCTTATTCTATGTTCCAAGTTGTTCCTAATAAATTTGATTATCCCGAATAAGCAAAGTGATGAGAATTGTGTAATCAAAACTTGTTCTGAATGTTCCTATCATATTATGTTATCCTTCGGGAATGTGTTCAAGAATGATATGTGTATTAAAATGTTATGGCATTGAGTCGTGTTTCAAATGAAAGCTAGTATGCCAAATTGTGTGAGAAAAACTCAATATGCTTAAGACTCTTAATTGCTCATATGTGTACCTAAAGTCTTGATTTGGAAATGTCTTATTATTTATAATCTATAAAGATGGTTGGAAGTGAAATAAGTGAACTGGGGATATAAAGTGTGGACAACGTGCCAAGAATTTAAGTTACGATTGTGGCTAGTAGTGCAAATGATTTGAGAGGATGTGATAAATAATATGAAATGAGCCTAGACTCAATTGTTTAAAAATAACTTCGAAAATAGAATTGCCTAAAAGCTTTTGTACTCAATCCATGTCCATAAGTGGCTGCTTTAAATAATGCTTTATTTTATAAATATATCCAGTGCGATTCGTGTGTCGAAATTATACACTGTCATTTTTGGGGAAGAGTATTGCAAGAGTAAATGGTGTATTGATTGTTTATGATTTTGATATGTGTTTCTATTGCTGGTTCGTATGCCCCAATCTTTGGGAACAAACCATTTGTGTTAAAAGTTCCCATTACAAATGGATTTGAAGTATATAATTTCTGAATTATTCTATATATTGATATTTGATAGTGATATTTGAAATTGAAAGAGGTTGAGGTGAGTACAATTGTATTTATGTTACCTCTGTGTGCAAATTAAATCAAAAATATTTTTGGGAGCACCACTAGTAAAACTGAGAAAAGGTGGGTCATAAGGCCCATACCTGAAACTACGCATGCCGGTGTATGGGTGGATTGTGATTATTTCCCTTATATGGGATGAAATTAAAATATTGGAGAAATTATGATATTATTTCCCTTAATTGGGATGAAACTGGTAACAATTGTGGATTATAAAAGTCAACCCACACGACATATGTGGGAAGGCCGCCTAGCTAATCGGGTGGAGATCGGACGTCGTATTGCGCACATGGTGGTACTACTCTTGGTAACAACTTTCTTTCGTATCACATGTCAAACCACATTATTTGTGGGGAGATGGACTAGCCGATCGGGCATGATCGGACTCCGTGCTAACAAAGACGGTGGTATATCGGTGCTAATGATCTCCCAACCAAAATTGTATATGAAGTTCGTATTTCAAAAATTATTATGTTTTAACTGGACATTTGGATATTGTTGATTGTGACTTGTTGTTTCTATGTGTTGTCTTTTCTTATATGGGCATTCTATTTATAAAGAAGACGTTTAGCTATACATACTAGTGCTATTCGACAGTACTAACGTCCCTTTTGCCGGAGGCGCTGCATTTTTAATGGATGCAGGTGGTTCTACAGCATGCGGCATTGATCACTGATAGCAGTACACCCTTTTCAGCTGATTTGGCGAGCCCCACTTAATTTCGGGGTCATGTATCTTTTGTTTCTCATGCACTATGTTTTGAGGTATAGCCGGGGCCTTGTTGCCGGCATTTCTATATTACTCTTTTATTGTACTTAGAGGTTCCGTAGACAGGTTGTGGGTTGTGGTTGATATTGGGAATTGAACTAGAAATGTTGGTAGTTGGAAATCATGTTTTTTATTAATTCTATAAACTCGTAATATTTTGGCAATTATGAACGAGGCTGCTAATGGGAATGAAAAGGAAGTTGCTAAAAATCTTTTCAGTGTTTGATTAATGGATTACATCCCCTCTTTATTCATGGATGAGTTTGGGTAGAAGGAAATCTAACAGGCTTGCTCGGCCGGGTTCTCTCAGTTGAGCACCGGTCGCGCTCCCCGAGTTTGGGGCGTGATAGCTAGATAATAGGGAAAAGATGTTGCGACCAAACACATACGTAAGTATATGTGGTCGTCAAGTAATAAAGTAGTGAATAGAGTATCGTTCCCACAGAGACTTATGATTAACTTTCGGCTGATTCAAACTTAAACAAATTATCTATTCAAGATATTTCTCTCAAAATGTGTAAGTAATTAATTAAAAACCAAAGAAACTATCAAGAAGTTAAATAAACTAGAGATCGACTAAAACACGTAGGCAATTTTGGATAAAAATCAGTAGGAGAAGATATTACAGGGTCATAGACTACCTAACAATCTTGATGCGTTCTTAGCATAAACTAACTAATTGATTTATCTGGTTTATTGATTGACAAGGTTAATGTTACTCGTAAGAATCTGTCGAGTTCTTACTCGCCTATTCAAGTTAACTTAATGCCTATATGTCTATGAAATTAAGACTAACAAGAACACATTTACACTTCCTGTATTTCAACCAAGCAAGACAATTAGGTGTATTTCTATCTGAATTGCTAACCAGTTCCCCGATGCCCAGGTTCAAGAACTTGCTCTATTTAATCCTATGTGCAATGTAGAATTCTCACTTTCGAGTTCGACTCTAGATTTGTAAATAGTATTTTACTGTTAGCTACGCAGCAAAATAATTAAGAACAGAATTAAATGAATAACCTAATATGATAAAATCAAACTCGTCAATTTAAACTTCAAACGTCAACATTCATGTAGCACCCATAACCCCAGAATGAATGAGTTTAGACATACATGATCATGGTAGAAATCTCAAGTAATTCCCAAGAATACACAAAAATCAATAAAAGAAGGAAACAATAAGAACTCAAGACGAATTCCATAATTTCCAAACTCTGTCATGGCTTTCCTCCGTTTCCCCGTGTGTTAGATAACCTAAAAGAGGTATTTTTTTCTTATATATTGCGTACAAAAGTCGTGGGCTTAAATTTTCCTTTTCCTTTTCCGTATCAACTTCACAGATTGATGTAGGGGTGAATGCTTCGCGTCCACTTCAGCTTGAACTTCTCAGCATCAGATGATGGGGTGGATACTTCGCGTCCACCCTCTGTTCCCTCATCCTTGCTAATGTAACGACCCGACCGGGCGTTTTGAGCATTATCATTTCGTTAAACTATTTGAAGTCTTGAGTAGCTTCGTATGATGTATTATGACTTGTGTGAATCATCATTTTTAGTTTGCAGATAATTCGGAATTGATTTGGAAGAATGATTCTCAACTAGAAAGCTTTACGTTGGAAGAGTTAACCAAGTTGACTTTTGTGTATTTGACCTCGGATCGGAGTATAGAAGGTTCTATTAGGTCCGTATGATGATTTTCAACTTGGGCGTATGCCCAGAATTTCATTTGGATATTTCTAGAAGGTTTCAACACTAATTGGCGAAAGTTGGAAATTTGAAGGTTTGGAATGTTCATAAGTTTGACCAGGAGTTGACTTTAATGATATCAGATTTGGATTTTGGTTTAGGGAATTGGAATAGATTTGTTATGTTATTTGGGACTTGTGTGCAAAATTTGAGTTCATTCCGAGTTGATTTGGTATGTTTCGGCGCGAGTTTTGGAAGCTAAAAGTTTAAAAGTTTATTAAGTTTGATTTGAGGTGTAATTCGTCGTTTCGATGTTGTTATGCATAATTTAAGGCCTTGAGTAGGTCCATTTTAGGTTATGTGAATTTTTGATATGTTCGGATGTATCCCGAGGGGCTCAGGCGTGTTTCAGATTGAATTCGGACCATTTTCCTTCATTTTGGCATTGCTAGTTCTGCTTAGTTCTGCGCATCTGGTATTCTTGTTTGGGATCGCACAGAATGGATTGCGATCACGTAGAGTTGTTTCATGGATAGGGAATATTGTTCATCGCGTTCGCGAGTCCAGAGTCGCGTTCGTGGAAGTTGAGGCATTTGTTCAGTACGTTCGCGAGTCTAGCGATGCGTTCGCGTAAAAGGAAGGAGCGCCTGAGGATGCCAGGCATTTGTTCGTCACGATCGCGAAGTGTAGAATGTGATCGCGTAACTCTAGGATATTTGACCATCACGTTCGCGTCTGTGATGCTGCGTTCGCGAAAGAGGAATTTCAGTGGTGAGCATTTCTTCTATGTGAATGCGTGGAATTGTCCGCATTCGCAAAGTGTAATAACTGGGCAGACTATTAATTTCCATTTCGACGGTTAGAGTCATTTTATCATATTTGGAGTCATGGAGCTCGGATTGAAGCGATGTTCAAAGCAGTTTTCACCATATGGATTGGGGTAAGTATTCTCTACTCGGTTTTGATTATATTTCATGAATCTATTCTTGTTTTGGCATTTGGTGTATGAATTCAAAAGAGAAATTGGGGGTTTTTTGTCTAAAGTTTCATAGAGTGAATGTTTGAGTTTTCGACATAGATTCGGAGTTAGATTTAAGTGAAACTAGTATGGTTAGACTCGTAATTGAATAGCTTGTTGGATTTTGTGAGTTTTGTTGGGTTCCGAGGTATGGGCCCGAGTTTGACTATTTTGTCTACTTTGGGCTTTTTGATTAAAGACTTCCACCTTTATCGATTGGGTTTGTCTCCTTTGGAATTATTTGATGTTCTTGAGTTGCTTTTGGCTTGTTTTGAGCCGTTCGGAGGTCGGTACGCACGGGATGGAATTTTTGGAGAATCGTTTGGCTTGCTTGGTACTGGATTTAGCTTTCTCGAGGTAAGTAACACTTCTAAACATGGTGATGCGGGTATGAACCCCGAATATACGTGTTATGTGTTTGGTGTTGAGGAGAAGCACATGCTAGGTGACGGGCGTGTGGGCATGCACCGTGTGAATTATGACTCGATTGATTCGGTGGTACTGTGTAGTGACCTAATCTTGTTTCTATTCATGAAATTTCTACTTGCTAGAGTAATTGAACTGCGATCCATGTTAGAAACCATGTTTAGGCTACATGATTATCCTGTTGGGACCCGTTGAGGTAATTTCTGTCATTGCGTTATTTGCATAAATTGCAACTACACACTCATTTATTGCATATCATATCTCAGTCTTTGTTATCATTTGTCTCGCATCATATTATCATTGTTTAAGCTTATTGGCATGAGATTTGTGAGGCCGAGAGACTGGATAGATTGAAGACTGAGTGACGCCGAGGGCTTGATTGTGAGGATGTTTATGGATCGGGCTGCATGCCACAATAGGACAGATTGGTTTTATATTAGCGCTTGGGCAGGATCCGCCCCTCCGGAGTCAGACTTACCACCAGTGAGTGCAGGTACCTACTAAGTGTGAGTGTCGAGAGCGAGTGCGAGTGCCGATCGCGAGTTCTGATCGCGAGTGTCGAGCGACTGGGGGGATTGAGTGACCGTGAAGTGTGAGTGATTGGGAGGACTGAGCGAGTTGATACTCTGAGAGTATGCATATGGTTTTATCACTATGTTGCATTACAGTTGGCATGCATACTTAGCATGTAGGCATTCAGATGCATTTCCTCATGTTGTACGGTATAGTAACACTCATGCAATTCACACACACATTGACATGTAGGCATAGAGATGTACTTTCCTCATGCCATCTGATAATGAGACTTCTTATCTGTTGTTGAAAGTTTTTGGGAAAAATCACAGATTTCTGACTTACTCATATTTTTGGAGATTACGGTGAAAGATTTGCGATTTACTGTTACACTTGTAAAGCATGCTTATTTTTCTATAATTGTTAACGAGTTGAGCATCATATCTTTGAGTTGTTTCTTGTACTACTTTTATTATATTATTATGAGTTGTGATTGGATATTGGTATCAGACCTAGACCGTTGTCTAAGCTCATTACTTCTTTCAACCTAAGGTTAGGTTTGTTACTTATTAAGTACATCGGGTCGGTTGTACTCATACTACACTTCTGCACCTTGCGTGCAGATTTTGGATGTTGATGTTGCTGTGTATGGCGGGAGCTGGCATTGAAGATGTACCTGCGTTCTGATCATAACTGCCTCTTATTCTTGGTAGCTTTAGAATTATTAATCTGTTCATGTATATTTCAAATAGATGATGTATTTATTTTGTACCAGCTTTGTAAACTCTAAATCTTAGAAGCTCATAACGTGTACTACCAGTCCTTGGAAATGTTTTGTATAATAGTTTAGTTGTATTATGATTTCTTCTCTTAATGAATCATATTTGAATTGGTTTATTGTTAATTGGCTTACCTAGAGGGCTAGGTTAGGTGCCATCATGGCTAGTTAGATTTTGGGTCATGACAAGTTGGTATCAGAGCTCTAGGTTCATAGGTTCTACGAGTCATGAATAAATGTCTAGTCGAGTCTTGCGGATCGGTATGATGACGTCCATATCTATCTTTGAGAGGCTGCAGGGCATTTTGGATAAACTTCCCATATTTCTTTCCTTATCGTGCGGCATTGATTCTGCTTGAAGCATATCGCTTTGAATTCCTGCCACTCACTCGTATGCGTACGTGAGCTCTCGGTATCAGATGTGCATCGGCGGCTTATGATTCTATGGATAAGGTGCGAGATGCGTTCTTCTGTGTTTGGAGCTAGGCCAGTTTGGAGGACTTCAGGTTGGGTTTTGACTGTCGCTTGGACTTGGTGGTTTCGGTTGTGTGAGCACGTACTTTGGACCTATATGTCATGTAGTGTCCCTATGAGTGGAGTCGTGGCTCGATGAGTGGTTGTATGGCTATATCATGAGTATTATATGACTGTGAGATGCGTTCCGATGGTTTGAATATGTTGAGAAGAGTTTTCTTAAGATGCGAAAAGTACTATTATATGCTTGATTTCTGTCTTGATGTGATGTATAGTCTCAAGCTATGAGTGTGTTGAAGGATCTTTCATGTTGTTTAATTGTGAAACGAATTAGATTCTTATATCTTATTGATGAGTTCAGACTCATGAAGATTAAGTGATTGCGTAGTAGTTGTAGCTGTGAAAGGGTATAGAGAGATGTCAGTTTGAGGCTAAGCAGGTGGGTTATAACCTGCAGGGTAATCTACGGATGTGTGATCCTTATGATGTTGTGAGGAGGGTTTCTTTTCTACCAGTAGGTTATAGGTATTGGGATTTGAGTTTAGATTGGTTGATAAAGTTGACCTGACCATCACGAGGATGAATGAGAACTTAAAAGATGATTCGAGGTACTATATGGTTTGTGTTATATGAGCTTATGAAGAATTTAGTTGAATCTCACTGCGGTATTATGCCAGTAATAGAGTATGGGCATTGTGAGTTATCGAGTGTTTTGTTCTATTGCTTTGAGCCAAGTGGGGGAGTGTGTTATTGATGATTTGATTGCATGGTTATATGTTGTACTGGTTTCGGTTTGAAGCATAGTTGTAAATCAGTTATGACTTGCAGAGGTTGATATCGAGGATGACCCGAGTAAAGGAATTTATGGATACGGGTTATATTACACTTTATGGGTATATGGAAATCATGGAATGATTTGAGTTGTTATTCTTGACGAATTTAGTACGCATGGAGTAGGAATTTACTCAGCTGCGTTAAGGCGGGGTTACATCTTGGGGTGTTGTTGTGCTAATGGGACACATGTCGTTCGGCTCGTTTGGGCGGTGTAATTGAGATTTGAGCAGAGAGGGTGACTCTCGAGAAGGTTCAAATGGATTCAAGATTTATATGTAGCAATTGAGAATTTTGGATTGGTATACGAATAGAATCTGAGATTTGCATTGGATGGTGTTGAGACTCATGGTATTTCTGTATCATTATGGATTCTACATTTCAGTATCAGGAAGGTGAAGAAACAACTTTAGATTCACAGAAGGTCTCTTCAGAGTGGGTGTTCGGTTGTTGTACTTTTGTGGTGCTTAAGAGGGAATACAGCAGCTTATAGGCCTTAGGGCGGTGTGATTTTATGCTAGGATCTCGTATGGTGAGTTTTGGTTAAGTATCGTGGTGTTCTAGCAAGGAGAAGTGCCACCTTGAAGGTAATTTGGAAGGAACTCGGAGAAATAGGATAGTTTGGTAGTAGGTTGGATCAATACGATAATGGATATGATCGGTTCTTTGTGTACGTATGATGTGGTGAGTCTCTACATGTGTTTTGTGGCAATACTCTTGGGTTTGGTGACCTGTGTGGCTTGGATGAGTTAGAGAAATTCAGTTCTGATGGTTGGGTTATGTGCAAATTGGTTTCGAAGAGTTCTTGATGGTTCCTACCATGGTTTGAGATGGATATTTCCTACTCGTGAAGAGCATGTTGCGTATTATGATTTTCTCCTAGATGGGATCAAATAGAAGGTTTCTGACTGATAGGGTATGTATTCTGCTGGTGACTCAGAGTTTATTATGAGATTTTCGTGCTTTTCATATGATGTTATGATAGATGTGGTATGTTGTGTGAGATTGAGATTTGCATGTGCAAGTTCATAGTTCAGTTTTGAAGGGAAGGTCATGAATTCTTAGAAACCATGGATGGTTTCGGATTACTAGATGAATGCTATTACTACTTGGTATTTCTTGAGAAGGGTGCGTATTTCAGAAGGTGCACTTTGTTTTGACTCATGGATGCCTCATTGGCATTGCGGTACTCATCTGGTTGATCTACTGCTGATGTTTGGATTTTCCTTTGTGGCATGGAGGAATTATAGAAGTATTTATCATGGGGATGATTATGTATGAGAGATGTGTTAGTCATTAGAGTGGTGGAGTTGGGATCGGCCGTGGTGATTCATGTGTTCTATGGATTTGAAGACTGGGAGTTCTAAGAAACAGATTATTTCGGGGTTGCAAACTGTGAAGATGTGGCCAAAGCTAGCAGATGGTGGTACGCACTATGGTTAGGTCATTGTGGACTTTTGGAGGGCCATTTATCCATTTGGGGATGACCGGATTTGATTTTGGGGGCCATTGGTAGGCCCAATGAAGATGTGTATTCTACATCAGGTCGGATTTGTTGACTCAGCACTGTTATTGCTAAAAGGTGTGTCATTCGATTCGATTTGATCTTGTTCGTGTTCTGATAGGTTCTATGTGTTACTCTTCCATGCTACGAGGGGTTGTGATTCGTTGGTTATATGCACACATGTTGGGGCTCTGTTTGGGCCTTACAGTGGAATTCGAGCAATATGATCCTTTGTGATAGATTCGTGTGTCTGGGTCCTACTATGTGTGATGGGTTTATAACATTGCATTGTGGTAGTACTTGTTGATCTTGCGGGACGGTTCTCTCATTTGAGTCATTTTCCATGATTGAGTACGTTTGCATTGTTGCTTATTATTGCACGAATTGCATGGTTTGTGGCTTTAGGTTGTATTGGTGTGGCATGTCAATAGAGTAATTGTTTTTTATGAGATATGGTCATTGGACCTAGAATGGATACTTTCATATTTGATTGCGGTATGTTTGGAAGAATAATATCGGAACTCAACTTAGAATTTGGCTTTGGTTCTTATCGGAAGTCACAAGTCATGGTGTTGATATGATGAGTGGTTATGAGTTTCTGTGTGTTTCTTTCATCATCAGCAGTGTACGGAGGTTTTGAACGAGGTTTTATTTGATATGAGGTTTATTGCCGGAATTGGGTTTGTTTTGAGCAGCCACTGTGATCGGGAATTATTTCTACGAGCGTGTGAGTTAGGTGTTATATCATGTGATTACATCCATTGGGTTATGGATATGACTTGATACAACTTGTGTGGATTTATACAGTGTGTAGGTGCGAGATTCGGGTCTTGTAAAGAATTTCGGATGTTGAAAATTGGGTTCTAAGGCTTACGGACTAAGGTTAAAGTAATGATCTTCAGTTATGTTGTATTGTTAGGCTTGCATGGATTGGGGTGACATGGGATCACTCCTGGGTATATGCACGTTAAGGTTACACGGTGATATGATGGCTTTGGAACGACTTTGGGAACATTCGAGGACGAACATATGTTTAAGTGAAGGAGAATGTAATGACCCGATATGTCTTTTTGAGCATTATCATTTCGTTCAGCTATTTGAAGTCTTGAGTAGTTTCGTATGATGTATTATGACTTGTGTGAATCGTCGGTTTTGGTTTGCAGGTAATTAGGAATTGATTTAGAAGAATGATTCTCAATTAGAAAGCTATAAGTTGGAATAGTTGACCAAGTTGACTTTTGTGTATTTGACCTCGGATCGGAGTTTCGATGGTTTCGTTAGGTCTGGATGATGATTTTGGACTTGGGCGCATGCCAAGAATTTCATATGGATATTTCTAGAAGGTTTAGCCACTAATTGACGAAAGTTGGAAATTTGAAGATTTGGAATGTTTATAAGTTTGACCAGAAGTTGACTTTGATGATATCAGATTTGGATTGTGGTTCCCGGAATTGGAATAGTTTTGTTATGTCATTTGGCACTTGTGTGAAAAATTTAAGTCAATTTCCGAGTTGATTTGATATGTTTCGGCGTGATTTTTGGAAACTGAAAGTTCAAAAGTTCATTAAGTTTGACTTGAGGTGTGATTCATCAATTCGATGTTGTTATGCGTGATTTGAGGCCTCGAGTAGGTCTGTGTTAGGTTATGGGACTTTTTTATATGTTCGAATGGGATCCCGAGGAGCTCAGGCATTTTTCGGATTGAATTCGGACCATTTTCCTTCAATTTGGCATTGCTGGTTCTGTTGAGTTCTGGGCATATGGTTTTCTTGTTCGCATCGCGGAGAGTGAATCATGATCGCATAGAGTTGTTTGATGGCTGGGGAATATTTTTCATCGCGTTCACGAGTCTAGAGTCACGTTTACGGTAATTGAGGCATTTGTTCAGTGCGTTCGTGTAGAAGGAAGGAGGGCCTGAGGATGTCAGGCATTTGTTCTTCACGATAGCGGAGTGTGGAACACAATCACGGAGTGTTGAACGTGATCGCGGAGTGAGGAACGCGATCGCAGAGTATGGAACGCGATCGCGGAGTGTGGATCGCGATGCATAGCTCTAGGAGATTTGACCATCATGTTCACATCTCTGATGCTACGTTCGTGAAAGAGGAATTTCTGCTGGTGAGCATTTGTTCTATGACGCATGGAATTGTTTGCGTTCGCGAAGTGTAATAATTGGGCATACTCTATTAATTTCCATTTCGAGGGTTAGAGTCATTTTATCATATTTGGAGCCATAGAGCTCGGATTGAAGCGATATTTGAAGAAATTTTTACCATATGGATTGGGGTAAGTGTTTTGTACTCAATTTTGATTATATTTAATGAATTTATTCACATTTTTGGCATTTGGTGGATGAAATCAAAAGAGAAATTATGGGTTTTTGTCTAAAGTTTTATAGAGTGAATTTTTGAGTTTTGAACATCGATTTGGAGTCAGATTTGAATAAGAGTAGTATGGTTGGGCTCATAATTGAATGGGTTGTCGGATTTTGTGATTTTTGTCGGGTTCCGAGGTGTGAGCCCGAGTTTGACTTTTTTGTTGACTTTGGGCTTTTGATTAAAGATTTCCACCTTTATCGATTGGGTTTGTCTCCTTTGGCATTATTTGATGTTCTTGAGTTGCTTTTGGCTTGTTTTGAGCCGTTCAGAGGTCGGTACGCACGGGATGGCATTTTTGGAGCATCGCTTGGCTTGCTCTGTACTGGATTTGGATTGTTCGAGGTAAGTAATACTTCTAAACTTTGTGCTGAGGTTATGAACCCCGAATATATGTGTTATGTGTTTGGTGTTGAGGTGAAGCACATGCTAGGTGACGGGCGTGTGGGTGTGCACCGTGTGTATTATGACTCAATTGATTTTGTGGTACTGTATAGTGGCATATTCTTGTTTCTATTCATGAAACTTCTACGTGCTAGAGTAATTGAGTTGTGATCCATGTTAGAAATCATGTTTAGGCTACATGTTTATCGTGTTGGGGCCCACTGAGGTAATTTCTGTTGTTGAGTTATTTGCATAAATTGTAACGACATACTCATTCATTGCATATCCTATCTCAGTCTCTGTTATCATTTGTCTCACATCACATTATCATTGTTTGAGCCGATTGGCATGAGATTTGTGAGGTTGAGAGACTGGATAGATTGATAACTGAGTTAGGCCGAGGGCCTGCCTGTGAGGATCTTTATGGATCGGGCCGCATGCTACAACACGCCAGATTAGCTTTATATTAGCGCTTGGGCAGGACCCATCCCTCCGGAGTCGGACTTACCAGCAGTGAGCGCATGTACCTACTGAGTGTGAGTGCCGAGCGCGAGTGCATGTGTCGAGTGCGAGTACCGAGCGCGTGTGCCGAGTGACTGGGAGGATGAGTGAATGTGAGGACTGAGTGATTAGGAGGATGAGCAAGTTGATACTCCGAGAGTATGCATATAATTTTATCACTGCATTGCATTACAGTTGGCATGCATACTTGGCATGTAGGCATTGAGATGCATTTCCTCGTATTGTACGGTATAGTGACACTCATGACATTCACATGCACATTGATATCTAGGCATAGAGATGTACTTTCTTCATGCCATCTGATAATGACACTTCTTATCTATTGTTGAAAGTTTTTGGGAAAAATCACAGATTTCTGACTTACTCATATTTTTGGAGATTACGGTGAAAGATTTGGGATTTACTGTTTTACTTGAAACGCATGCCTATTGTTCCGTAACTGTAAACGAGCTGAGCATCATATCTTTGAGTTGGTTCTTGTATTACTTTTATTATATTATGAGTTGTTGGATATTGGTGTCGGACCCTGACTGTTGTCCAAGCTCGTCACTCATTTCAACCTAAGGTTAGGTTTGTTACTTATTGAGTACATGGAGTCCGTTGTACTCATATTATACTTTTGCACCTTGCGTGCATATTTTGGATACTGATATTGCTGTATATGGCGGGAGCTGGCATTGAAGATGTACTTGCGTTCTGGTCATAGTTGCCTCTTGTTCTTGGTAGATTTAGAATTATTAATGTGTTCTTGTATATTTCAAACAGATGATGTATTTATTTTGTACCATCTTTGTAAACTCTAAATCTTATAAGCTCATGATTTGTACTACTAGTCCTTGGAAATTCTTTGTATAATAGTTCAGTTGTATTATTATTTATTCTCTTAATGAATCTCATTTGAATTGGTTTATTGTTAACTGGTTTACCTAGCGGGTTGGATTATGTGTCATCATGACTAGTTGGATTTTGGGTCGTGACAGTTGCGCCCAGGTGTAGATGCTAAGGTAGATATCTTCTTCCGACTTCACTACCAAGGATGAACCAAATACTCTTTTTTCCTAGGTTGGATGTGACGCATCCACCCTCTCCTCATATAGCTGGGGCACCTTTTCTTCATATTGTTTCACTCCAAACATCCTAAATCATCACACACAACTTAATTAATCATAAAACCAATAATTAATACATGTTAGGTATTTTAAATATCAAATAACAACAAAAAGCAGTTAAAACATGAGTAAAGTAACATCAAAACATATAAAAATATACCCAACATCAAAAGGCAGAAAAATGGAATTTGGGTGATGTTTGTCCTAAGATCAAGGATATATTACACAAAAATCAGATTGCAGCTGCTGAATATATACCTAGAAAATCTAATTACTGGAGCTATAAAATTTTAGGAGCTATAGCTACGGATAATTGGGCAGTTGACTTGCAGAATAAATCTTGTAGTTGTATAAAATGGAGTCTCACTGGAATCCCTTGCAAGCATGCTATTGCTGCAATTTGGGCTAAGAAGGATAACATTCTTGACTATGTCCATGATTGTTACAAGGTAAAAACATATAGAAGAATTTATGAAAATTCAATTTTTCCAATGAATGGGCCACAATTGTGGCCTAAGTCAATTAAAGTTCCTCCTCTGCCTCCAAATATTGTGAGATATAGTAAGCGAGGAAGAAAGCAAAAGTTGCGATGAAAGGAACAAGATGAAGTTGGAGCAAGTCGAACAAAGATGAAACGAAAGCAAAAATCTCTAGATTGTAGTATATGTCGCAAGCCTGGCCACAATAAAAGGACTTGCAAATATAACATTGTACAAGAAGAAACTACCTCTTCCGTTAGAAACTACATGTAACGTTGATTTTTATATTAGAAATGATTTTTCTTTTAGTAAGCTTAAACTAACATAAAAGTTGTATATATTATTTTTTCAGGTTAGAAAAGGATATGATGAAGGGGGCATGGAGAAGTGGAACAGAAGCAAATGGGACAGGTTGAAGTAGAAATTGGACCAAAATTTGTTTGGGAAAGTTTTCAATATACACAAAAAAAGTGACCTACCTTTTGAAGTTTAACAGCTTTTGGGGGGGTAAAAATGGCTCATTCTTTATATTGACTTGCTGGAGCAATTATGCTATTCTCTATTATTAATTTGGAATTCTACTGTTATTTTTTAAGTTGGTGCTGGAATTTGACAGTTAGTTTTTTGGAAAATGACTCTTGTTTTTGCTAATGTTTTAGGCTGGTGATGAAACTTGACATTAGTTGCTGTTTTTATTAGTTTTTGAAGCTGTAAACTGCTGCTAAATGCTAAAAGATGCTGCTTAAAATTTTTCTTATTATAATTAGTACAACCTGGCTCCTTTCTCTTTTCTTGTAAGGAGTAAAG
>AWOL01S0117965.1:0-10866 GCA_000715115.1 Nicotiana otophora
ATTTAACAGATTCAAGTCTCCCAAAGTCAGTAGAGTAAACCAAAAATTTAGCTTTCCAGTTTATTTCAACAACAACAATAAGCATGGATAACAAGATTTAAGACTGCAAATTTGCAAGAATGGAATTTCACTCGCATGCTATGACTCGACTACAACGCATAGATGCTCGTCACCTCAACTATACGTCGTATTCAATAACAAAACACGTAGCAAATACTCACACAATACCCATTCCCTCAAGCCAAAGTTAGACACAACACTTACCTTGCTCCGAAGGGCACTTAATTCTCAATCACAACTTTTTCTTTGGAATTCACCTCCAAACCACTCGTATTTATTAAAAAATGACTCAATAATATCAAATATTACTAAAGGAATCAATTAAATTTCATAAATTAAATTTCCCAAAATTTCCTCCAAAAAGTCAAAAAATCGACCCCGGGCCCGCTTGGTCAAAACCCGAGGTTCGGACCAAAATCCTTTTACCCATTCACCCCGAGCCCGAATATATAATTAGTTTTTGAATCCGACCTCAAATTGGGGTCTAAATCCTCAAATTCTCAAAATTCCTAGTTTCTACCCTAACCCGTAATTCTACCATTAAAACTCTAGATTTTAGGTTGAAAACTCAAGAAATGTAATGGGTAATTGAAAGAAAATGGTTTAGAATCACTCACCAACAATTTGGGGAAGAAATGACTCTTGAAAAATCGCCTCTCACCGTTTGATTTTCGAGAAAATGAATTTTTGGCTAAAATTTCGTTTTTGGATTCTGTTAAGTGCTGGGAGACAGTGTTCATCGCGTTCACGAAGGATACTGGCTGCCAAGCCTATGCGTTCGCGAGACCCAGCTCGCGTTCGCGATGGTTACTCCCCCTGGCCTTCGCGTTCGCGAGGCATTGCTCGCGTTCGCGATGAAGGAACAGCTGACTCCCCCTCCCCAATGCCTAACACTACGCGTTCGCGGATGGGCTTGTCGCGTTCGCGAAGGGTAACGCCCCCATCGCTTCGCGTTCGCGAAGAATAAATCTTCAGTTGCCGAGTTTACTCTTCGTGTTCGCGAGAGTACCTTCGCGAACGCGAAGAAGGACATGCCAAAACACTTGCTGCAACAAAATACCAGATTTCCAAAGTTCAAAACATCCCGTGGCCTATCCGAAACTCACCTGAACCCTCGGGGCTCCAAACCAAACATGCACACAAGTCTAAAAACATCATACGAATTTGCTCGCGCGATCCAATCGCCAAAATAACACCTAGAACTACGAATTTAGCACCAAACCAAATGAAATTCTCAAGAACACTTTAAATTTTCTATTTTCTCAACTGGACATCCAAATCACGTCAAATCAACTCTGTTTCTCACCAAATTTTAGAGACAAGTCTTAAATATCATAATGAACTTGTATCGGGCTCCGGAACCAGAATACGGACCCGGCACTAACAATGCCAAACATCAATCAATTCTTAAAAATAATTAATTTTTAAACTTTTAATTTTCATCAAAAATTCATAACTTGAGCTAGGGACCTCCGAATTCGATTTCGGGCATACGCCTAGGTCCCATAATTCGATACGGACCCACCGAGACTGTCAAAATATGGATTCGGGCCCGTTTACCAAAAATATTGATCGAAGTCATCTAAAATCAACTTTTAAGGTATAAATTCTTATTTTCATCAATTTTCAACGTAAAAGCTTTCCGGAAACCTGCCCGGACTGCGCAGGCAAACCGAGAAGGGTAAAAATAAGATTTTTAAGGCTTAAGAGCGCAGATTCGAGTTCTAAAATATAAGATAACCTTTTGGGTCATCACATATGTGAAAAATGTATGAACATATTTCTAGTATCTTGAGTTTTAGTGATGGATAGTTTTTTATAACTTTAGTAGACCATAGGTCTTCTTCTCATTTGCTACCAATCAAAAGAGACAAAAAAAAAAGATGAAATTTCTTATAATTGTTGCTTCTGCTCATATAATTGAGGACGAAGATTCATTCATTTGTAGCTCAAGGTTAAAATTCTCTTATGATTGTGAATGTTCATTGCAATACATATATGCTAAGTGAAGGACCAAAGACCTGCAACAATATGATTCTTATTAACAAACTATATGTAGTCCTATGGATCTATATTATAAATTGTCACAACTTATAATCACATTCAAAAAATAGTAAATTGAATTTTCACCTTACTCAACTTTCATGCGCATATTTATATTTAAAATTTTCCTTGCTAGGAGATCTTTAATACTACTATCACCATTGTGTTCGAGGACCAACTGTTCTAGAAGGAGGCTCACATCACCTCTTATAATTATTCGTTATTGTGACGTAAAGTAATAAATCACTTAATATTACATATGTTCTTTCTTTTATAGTAATTGTTAGGTGAATTTTTTCAATTTCATGTCTTAAGTATGATTACATAAAGCATATATTTAATGTACCTTTATTCTTGTTGATTTAAAAAAATATACTTCTAGTACTTGACGGAAATGGCATTAAAAATTTATTACTTTATCAACATCCCCTCTTGATTGGTAACAGAATTTCTCCAAAAGCTTCTTATCTCCTTCCCTAAGAAAATTATTCTTTAGGTCAAACGTTTGATTTGGCATTGGCACAAGAAATTCTTTTAAAACATTTGAGTCTAATCTAATATTTGGGTGAGAAATCATGATAACTAATATAAATAACTCTCTTTAGACTGTTGTAATTTATGAAAAAATATTTCGGTTTGAATTTTTAATAGGCCAAAATCTACGTTTATTCATATTATACGATCATAAACCTGTGAATGCAGCCGAATTCAGTGTGTAAAGTAATTAAAATTCATCTAGCATTACTTGTTATTTTGTCTATCAACATCATTTGGCATGTAAAAGTACATATATTTCACGTCATTATTACAAAGTCTTGTGCCAAAAATGAGCTTTTAACATTAAAATATAAATTGAAGAAACAAATAAGTTTCTCATTTTAATTAGTTATATTAAATCAATTCAAATGATTAAAATCAAAAATCAAAAAAACTTTAATAAATTTACATATAATAAAGAATATTACAATAAATCTTATACATTTTGACAATGTAAATTTTTGTTGTTGTTATTTTATACTTTACTTGTTATGACATATTACTTATACTATTTTAAGGTTCTAATTAAGGTTGCTGGATATAGTTATCTATTATTGTAAGTCATTTAACTGTCTATTATTGCAAGCGATCAACATAAGGATTTTCTATTTTCATCTAATCATCCATTGCATAAAAAACACAGAAGAATATCCGCCTTATAGATCCGGTTCGATAAAGGCGCTTTAATCATGACTAATGTAGTCTTAACTATTAATATTCGAGATAGTAATTTTTGTAAAACTCAAAGTTATAGTATTTTGAAGTTCCAACTGATTAGATTGTAATAACCATTAAATTGAGCTTAATATTAATGTTAAGTTAAAATAACCAAGTGGTGAAGCTATACAATCTAGTTATAATATACATATTAAATTTAGAGAATATTGTCGAGAAAAAGATTCTTGTTATTGCAAGAATTGTATTGCAACCAATGTTTGTAGTTACAAATTAGCAAGAATATCCCTTCAACTCAAGTTTTTAGTTTTTGAAAAGTCATACAAAAAAAAATGAAAATATGTCAAAGGCTAAAATGACAAACGTGCAGCTGCATTTAGGAGAAAAACTGGCAAGACATGAAATCGGAATATATACTTGTGAATATTTTGATAGATATTTGAACTTGCATATCCGCAAGCTACAATAATTGAGTTCACTTACACGTATATTTGATGTAGAATATTCATAAAGTTATTTGTATTCTAAAACAACTATCTTGAGTTCAATTACATGTCTAATTGAAGTAGAAGAATCTTAAGGTTATTTGTTTTCTAATACAACTTTTTGGTCGATGTTTTTGTCGTTGGCATGATCTTATGTGAAGAGATAATTCATTTAATTTCAAAAAAAGCATTAATATATAGTCCGTCAACATTAATGGGTTATAGATAATTGAATAAAATTTTATCCAACAAATATTATCTCTTTGAAGTGATACTTTTGCTTTCAAAAATTTAGTAGAGAATCAAAATATTAGAAATTGAGAGAAACAAAAGTTAAACGCATATTATGAACAGGGACAGCTAGAAATCCGAATTTAATAGAGGTTCGTCTGTACTCAATAATTTTTATTCAAGAAATTCATTCGGTGAAAAACAAAAACTATTAATATGTACAAATATTAAATTTAGAACCCAATTAAAATTATCGTACTAAAATTTAAAACTCATAAAATTGAAATTTTAGCTCAATCTCCGACTATTAATAGCCGTGTTTTTCTTAAAACTTTCGTAAGATTATGCATAAGAATTGTTTTATTTTTTATTTTATAGATGTGCCTTTCTAGTCAAAGCGGGATTTCATTTGCTTCTTGATTAGGGATGGAATGGCAAGTCCATAATCAGCTTTTAATTATTTTATTTTATTTTTATAAATGTGCCTTTCTAGTCAAAGTGGGATTCATCTATTTGCTTCAAAGTGGGATCCTTAATCCGCTTTATCATAGCCCCTACATATATTAGTTCATAAAAAATTTAATATATTAACTTGTAGGTGATTACAATTTCGTCCTTATTTAACATAAAATTTTATGGCTAATTTGGTTCATTCACATTGTATTCATGCTTTTATAATAACTAATCTCTTTGCTCGTGCGTTGTACGAATATCTTAAGTCAAGTATCACATAATTTGTACAAAAGATATTAAAATTTTAATCGCATATATATATATATATATATATATATATATTCTAATTAGTATCATTTTTAGAGTAATATAATGAACTAATTATTGTGCGCCACCTTCACCGGAAAATGCCGCAAGGTCGACCTCGGAGACATGCAATCAGTGTGGAATTGAAGGAGTTACCATCGAAGTGTTCAATCACGAAGTCAGTAGAGAAATTAGATGAGGCAATTACGGTTATAGCTGAGGAAAAACCAATGGAACAGTGGCCAGCCCTAACAAAAAGGCTTAAGACCCCGCCGATAATAGCTGGAAGTTCAAATTCAGTATAATCTGTGCAGAGTAAGAGTGCAACTGTCATAATTGAAGGACCTAAACAAACAGCAGGTGACAGGGGAACGGGAGAGCCTGGAGCGCAGAGGATATTGGAGCTACCTGCTCAGCCAGTTGCAGCGACAAAATGGAAGAATCTATTTGCGGAGAACAAGATGGCTACTAGAGGTATGAATCTACATTACATAGCTCCTATGATTAAGAATGGAGTTAAAGTGGCTAAATTAGACAAAGAGGTGGTTGAAAGAGCTACTGAGCGATGGAAACTGGTTGTACCTACTATAGCTGCATTTGAAAGATTTGTAACATTCCAATGGAATTTTGTTGCTAAACCCTCGATATACCTCCATAATGATGGGTGTTTTGTGATAAAATTTGCTACTATGGAGGATAGAGATGTTGTGCTGTATTCCGTACCTTATACGATGAATAGCAAACCAATTGTGGTTAAAATGTGGAATGTTGCTTTTGATTTTGCAAATGAAGTACTGAAGACCATCCCACTATGGATTCAACTTCCTAAGCTGCCACTGAATTGCTAGGAGGATGACTCGCTAAGTAGAATTGGTAGTACATTGGGTGTTCCTATATATGCTGGTGCTTGCACCACTAAGGTTGAACGTATATCATATGCCAGAATTTTGGTTGAGATAGATGTTACTAGACCTCTCCCAAGACAGATCATGGTGGAAGATCCAAACGGAAGGGAATTCGAACAAGAAGTTTGGTATGATTGGATGCCTATGTATTGTAATAAATGCTTGCAACTAGGGCATGTGTGCCAGGAATCACAGAAAGAAGCTTTGCCAAAACAAATAAAGGGGAAAAATCAGAAGCCTTAACAATTCTGGAGGAGAATAGGGCATGAGGAAGGGGGTACACAAAGGGATCAGGGCATACAAAAGGATGCTATTCCACAAACTCAAGTACATGATGAGAAGCAGAAGGGAATTGAAAATGTACAGCCACAGAACTCTTCACAAAGTCCAGCAATGAATGCAAATAATGAAGGCTGGAAGACTGTTAAGAACAAGTCTGCGACAAAGGGCTCAAGAAATATGGAAAAGAACATGGGGGTGAGCACATCCAATGGTTTCAATACCCTTGATCCATCAAGTTCTCAGGTTCTTGCACAAGTAAGCTTGGGGCCTAGCAACATGAATAGGTGGGAATTGATGCAGGAGACAAATGATCCTTTTATACCAAGATGAATATAGTATCATGGAATGTTAAAGGCTTGAATAAAGTCTATAAACAAAGAGAAATAAAGTAGTATCTTAGAGAAAATAAAGTAGTATTTATAGCAATAATTGAGCACAAGGTGAAACAACCTATGGCAGAGAAAACTATCCAAAAAATCTCTAGGAATTGAAAGTGGACAGATAATTATGTGGCTAGTAACATAGGGAGAATATGGATCTTGTGGGATCTTGGAGTACTGGACTTTTCCATTCATAGTTGTTCTGAGTAGTTAATCACTGGGAAGATTATCATACACCAAAGTTATAAAGAATTCTGGATGACAACAGTATATGGTTTGCATACCATTGAACATAGAAAGGCCATGTAGGAAGAGTTGGAACAACTGCATAATGAGCTACCAGGACCTTGGATTGCTATGGGAGACTATAATGCCATTTAAAGTTTTGAAGATAGGTATAATGGTAACCCATGGAGGAAGAAACTAGAGACTTCTCTGATTTCCTAGAGAACACAGGAATGACAGAACTTAAAATACTTGGCAAAGAATTTACGTGGACAAACAATCATGTATATAGCAGAATAGATAGAGCTTTAGTTAATACTAGATGGATGATGAATATATGACATAGTTAGAGGTGGTACTGCAGGATCCTCTCTTCTCTGATCATACCCCTATTTGTATTTACATTGAACATGATCACCAACCTATGCCTAAACCATTCAAGTTCTTCAATAACCTAGCTGAGCATAGGGAGTTTCAAAGGCTAGTCAAAGATACCTGGGAAGTTAGCATGCTGAGGCCTGCTATGCAAAGAATTTGGATGAAGTTAAAGAGGCTGAAAAAGGGATTGAAATAGTTTATGTTGAGGAGTATAGTAGAATTCCTGAAAAGATCCAAGCTATTCGAGAGAAACTACAACAAGTACAATTGGAAATGAGAACCCCTAATCACTCAGAGGGATTGAAGAACAGTAAAAGAGATCTAAAAGAGAAGCTGGAGAAGTGGATTATGGTAGAGGAAAGTATTCTCAAGCAGAAGTCTAGAATTCAGTGGCTAAAGCTGGGTGACTCAAATTCTGCTTTCTTCCATGCTAGTATCAAGAATAGAAATGCCAAAAAAAAAAATCACTAGGCTGCTCACTCAGATAGGGATGCATACCCAAAATCAAGAGGAGGTGCAACAGAAAATCATTCAATTCTACAAACAGCTTCTAGGATCAGCAACAATGGAAATTCTAGCTATTGAACCTGAAGTAATGAAGAGAGGGAATGTGTTGACAAGAGATCAGCAATTGAATCTAATAGCTCCTGTGACTAAGGAACAGATCTACCAGGCTCTACAAAGTATAGAAGATTCCAAAACCCCAGGTGTGATGGATATAATGCTGTATTTTTTAAGAAGACATGGGGAATCATAGGAGATGAAGTAGTTGAGGCAGTACAAGAGTTTTTCAGAACAACTGAGGTTTACAAGCCAATTAATTGCACCACAATAACTTTGATACCAAAAGTGCAGAATCCATCCAGAATAGCTGAGTTCAGACCAATATCTTGCTGCACCACCATATATAAGATCATTTCCAAACTCATTACTAGCAGACTACAAGAGGTAATGGATTATCTGGTAGATGATAGTCAGTCTGCATTTGTTCTTGGAAGGGTAATATCAGATAATATTATATTAAGTCATGAACTAGTTAAAAGGTATAACAGGAAGTCTATCTCTCCAAGATGCTGTATGGAGATTGATATGAGGAAGGCATATGATTATGTGGAGTGGTGCTTTCTAGAACAGATTCTAATTCAACTGAATTTCCCAGAGATCTTCATTAAATGGGTTATGAAGTGTGTCACTACAGTCTCCTATTCCATTCTCATTAATGGGAATCCTATGAAGCCATTCCCAGCAAAGAAAGGACTCAGACAGGGGGAACCTATGTCCCCTTTCCTATTTGTACTAGCCATGGAATATTTCACAAGAGTTCTAAAGGCTGAAGGAGAATAAGGAGTTTAAATTCCATCCTGAGTGTGCAAAGTTGAACATAGTACAACTTGGTTTTGCAGATGACCTTCTGCTGTTTTGTAGAGGTGATATGGCTTCTATGAAAGCTTTGTATGCTTGTTTTCAGATGTTCTCAAGAGTGTCAGGCCCGGAGGCAAATGTGGAGAAAAGCAGTGTTTACTTTGGTGGAGTTAATCAGCAATTGCAGCTTGACATACTTGACCACCTTGGTTTCTTAAATGGAGAACTTCCTATAAGATACTTAGGGGTACCTCTTAGCACAAAAAGACTGTCTTTGGCTCATTGTAAGCCCATAATTGATAAGATAATAGGCAGGGTCACAAGCTGGACATCAAAGCTACTGTCTTATGCAGGGAGACTTCAGCTAATCAAGAGTGTTCTCTTCTCCATCCAAACATTCTGGTCTCAAATATTTACCCTACCAAAGAAGTTGATTCAATTAGTCAAAAGTGTATGCAAAAGATTCTTATGGACATGAGGAGTAATGTAACGACCCGGCCGGTCATTTTGGGAGTTATAGCCTCGTTTCCCTCATTTATGTTTCCTTTATGCTCTTAAGATATATTATGATATACCAAGTTAGTTGGTTCGGGCCCGGAGTAGTTTCGGAGTGGAATGAGACACTTAGTCTCTTATTTAGAACCTTAAGTTGGAAATGTCATCCGGATGTTGACCTATGTGTAAACGATCTTGGATTTGAATTATGATGGTTCCGTTAGCTCCGTTAGGTAATTTTGGACTTAGGAGTGCGTACGGAATGTGATTTGGAGATCCGTGATAGAATTAGGCTTGAATTGACAAAATTTGGAAATATGGCGATTTCGGTCAGCAGTGGAAAATTTGATATCGGAGTCGGAATATAATTCCGGAAGTTTGAGTAGGTTTGTAGTGTCATTTGTGATATGTGTGAAAAATTTGAGGTCATTCGGACGTGGTTTGGTTGGTTTCGGCATCGGTTGCCGAATTTGGAAATTTAGAAGTTCTTAGGCTTGAATCCGAAGGTAATTCGATGATTTGATGTTGTTTTGAGTGATTCGAAGGTTTGACTAAGTTTGTATATTGATATATGACTTGTTGGTATTTTTGGTTGAGGTTCCGAGGGCCTCGGGGTGATTCCGTGTGGTTAACGAATTTGTCGAAGTTGGAAAATGCAGCTGAAGCTGCTGCTACTGCTATATTCGTACCTACGGAAGAAAGAGTCGCAGGTGCGAGGCCGCTGGTGCGCGTGGGGAGTTCGCAGGTGCGGGTAATGCTGGGCTAGGTAGGTTGCGCATGTGCGAGTTGGAGGTCGCATCTGCGAGCCCGCAGGTGCAAAACCTGGGGCGCAGATGCGGAAAGGGGATATTGAGCAGGCTTCGCAAAAGCGAAGTATGGAGCGCAGGCGCGAAGGATTTGGCTGCACATGCGACCCCCTTGTGAGAGTCCTGGAGAGCAGGTATGGAATCCGGGGAATTAAGTGGAGTTTGCGGATGCATCGCATTGACCGCATGCGCGGAAAAAGAGCCCGCATGTGCGAAAACTTGGACATAAGCCATAAATAGAACCCTTCGCGAATTTGGTTCATTTCCACCATTTTCAAGTCGGTTTGTGGAGCTTTTGGAGTGATGTTTGAAGGGTGATTCAAGGGCTATCAGTGAGATAAGTTTCTTGAGCCCTAATACTTGTTTATATGGTAATTTTCCATTATTTAGTCATTGTAATTAGTGAAAATGAGGGGTTAGGGCTTGGGATTTTTGGAGAAGTAATTTAAGGATTTGATGGACCAAATGATGTCGGATTATGATGAATTTGGTATGGTTAGACTCGTGAGTGAATGGGCTATCTAGTTTTATAAATTTTGTCAGATTTCGAGATGTGGATCCGGGGCCCGGGTTGGAGCCAATTTTGGAGTTTGGTCTAATTTTGTAGCTTTTCTTGTGAAACTAATTCCATTAGCGCGTATTGATGGTATTGTACTGATTGTGAATAGATTCAGATCATTTGGAGGCCGAGTCCAGAGGCAAGAGTATTGTGGGATAGAGATTTGACCTGTTTGAGGTAAGTAACGATTGTAAATCTAGTCCTGAGGGTATGAAACCCCGGATTTTTTTATCATTCTACTATTTTTAGTGATGCACATGATAGGTGACGGGCGTGTGGGTGTGCACTGTTGGGAATTGTGACTTGGTCCATCCCGTAGCAACTGTAAAGTTGCGTCCTTTGTTGAAACTATATGATACTTATATGTTTTAGAAAGAATTTCTGTAAATTGGGCTGAATGCCATGTTTGGGCCTTGCGCCAGTGCTGTTTGGACCCTTAGGGGCCTTTTTCTTACTATCCTCTCATTGTTTTTGATTGAAAACCTATACTCAGTCATGTTTATACTTTTTACCGCATAACTCAGTTTTATGACTCTATTTTGATGCATATAAATATTTTGGGCCGAATGCCCTGTTTTACTGAAATGCTCGAGTGGCTTGAGAGGTTTATGACTGAGTGCTGCCGAGGGCCTGATTGTGAGGATGAGTGTGGATCAGGGCTGCCCGCCTGCAACATACTTTATT
>AWOL01S0117985.1:4864-15554 GCA_000715115.1 Nicotiana otophora
ATGATGATGATGATGATGATGATGATGATGATGATGATGATGATGATGATGATAATGATAATAATAATAATGATCATAACAATAACAATAACAATAACAATAATAATAACAATAATAATAACAATAATAATGACAATAATAATGATAATAATAATAATAATGATAATAATAATAATAATAGTAATAATAACAATAACAATACCAATAACAATAACAATAACAATAACAATAACAATAATAATAATAACAATAATAATAATAATAATAATAATAATAACAATAATAATAATAATAATAATAATAATAATAATAATAATGATAATAATAAAGCCGATATGGCATGCTGCGGCGTGTAGTCCGATCCACAATAACACTCACAACACGGCTCTCAGGCCCACCCCAGTCATCAATCTCTCAAGTATCAAGGGCTCACAATCTCGTACCACTCAGCCCAAACAATGATAACATGTGATGTAACAGTGAATGATGAACAGAGACTAAGATATGATATGCAGATGAAGAATCATGACTGAGTATATAATTACAGTTAGAGCATAAAACTCAAAACAACAGAAATAGCCTCAACCGAATAAGCACATAGCCTAAACACGCTTTCTAACATGAATCACGGCCCAATTACTCTAACAAGTAGGAATTACACGGATAGAACAAGATATAACAGTAAAATAAGTCCGATCATAGTCTAATAATCAACTTGAATCGTGATTACCCCGGTGCACGCCCACACACTCATAACCTAACATGTGTGTCACCTCAATACATCTCTTATAACATAGTTCCCATGGTTAAATACCCTCAAATCCAAGTTTAGATATGTTACTTACCTCGAACAAGCCAAATCCAATATCGAGCAAGCCAAACAATACTCTAGAAATACCATCCCGTGCGTATCAATCTCCGAACGACTCGAAACTAGCCAAAAAAAACTCAAAAATATCAAATAATGCCTAAGGAAATAGTCCCAAATGATAAAGGTCGAATCTTTACACATTTACTCAAAGTCAACCAAAACGTCAAACCCGAGCCCGCACCTCGGAACACGATAAAACTCACAAAATCTAAAAAAACATTCAATTACGAGTCCAACCATACTAATTTCACTCAAATTCGACTCTGAATCGATGATCAAAACTCAAAAATTCACTTTAGGAAAGTTTAGACAAAAAACCCTAATTTCTCTTTAAAATTCATAATCCAAATGCCAAAATCGGAGATAGATTCATGAAATATAATCAAAATTGAATAAAAAAAATACTTACCCCAATCCAAATTGGGAAAATTCCCTGCAAAATCGTCTAAATCCGAGCTCCAAAACTATGTGAGAAAAAGTGACTAAATTCCGAAACAAGTAAAATAACGCAGCAGTTGTTATAGCACGAATCAGATCCTAGATGATCCAGAACTCACATTTGATAACCCCAAGATAATAATTGTGAAATTACACCTAAGATAGCCTTTTGAATCATCCAATTTGGCCTTAAAATGAGGGAGATATGATATTTTGAAGTTTTAGAGGAAGTCTGAAAATTTAAGGGACAAAATGACATTTTCGTAATTATTTTCCACCAGAAAATCAGCAACAAAAGAATCTTCGTTTTGGCACCCAAAACTCATTCGAAACCTCCCGGAAACACACCATATATATGCATTTCAGTCATAAAACACGCTACGAATCTGCTCGCGCACTCAAAACACCGAAGAGAGGTTATCTTGACCCGATATTGATCATAGTCAAACTCCAAATTCTTAACTAGTTTCTCAACCAATGATGCAAAATATACCCGGGCCCCTCGTAACCACATCCAATCATACCAATAAGTACAAATACATTATCCAAACTTATGCAAAGCCTCAAAACATCCACGGGAACATCACAATAAAATAGTGAGTTTCAAACGGAATAGAATTTCTCTTAAGTTATTAAATCTTTATTCTTTCAAAAGAGTGTCCGAATTACACTTAAACACTTCGGATTACTTCCAAATTTTTCACACAAGTTCAATTTAACTATATAGACCTATCCAAAGTATTGGAACACCAATTGGAGTCCAGTAACATCAAAATTAACTATTGGTCAAACTTATAAACTCTTAAGTTCTTCAAATTGCTAACTTTCGACAAATAGTATTGAATCCTTCTAGGAACCTCCAAAATCGAATATGAACATAGACACAAGTCCAAAATCGTCATACGAGAATATCGGAACCATAAAAACTCGATTCCTAGTCCGTTTACCCAAAATTCAAACCTTGGTCAACTCTTCCAACTTAAAGCTTCCAAATCGAGAGTCATTCTTACAAATCAATCCCGAATCACTCAAAAATTAAAACCGACCATACACGCAAGTCATAATACATCATATGAAGATATTCAAAGTCTCAAACCACTTAATGGGATACTAAAGCTTAAAACGACTGATCAGGTCGTTACATCCATCTACCCAGTTACTATCTTTAAGTTGTTTTACCTAACACGCACTAATTCAATTCTAAGTCATGCCCTATATGTGCATACCCGTCCTATGCCTATTGTCCAGGAGGTGTTGGACCACTATATGGATGGTTCTAGACTCATCATAGGCTGCTCAAAATTAAAAGACTAAGCGTCAAATATTTAAACAAATAGGACTTCACAGAGGTACAATTAGCACAATAAGGCTCACATTTACCTCCACAAGTAGATCCACATGAATGTCAAGCAATTACCAACTAAATGGTTGTAAAGAAGTGGCAGAATCAAAAATGAATTGTCCTATGAACATGCTTTCTAGTGGTGAGATTAGGCCGGACAGTTATGAACTTGCTCGTATTATCAAATTAACTAATTTGGTCCTAAAACATGATCTCTAGGTAATAGTGTAAATGTCCAGTCGTGAACTAATTAAGCCTATGATTTATACATGGATATCATAGCAAGACAGATTTCATCGCTAAGTCCTATGGGCAGGATATCTAGGTGACTCAAGTTTTCGATTGCTTTAAGCGGCACAGCAGTTAAGAGTTATTGTTACCAATCCTATAGACTTGGCTTCTAGGTGTAAAGTGTTAGGGGATAGTTGGCAGTACGAACTGTTGAATTAATTAATAAAAAGTCATATATGCATGATGCTAAGTGTGAAATCCTAATACATGAGTTCTAAGTGTAGTGGCAGATAGTCAAACGAATTAACACGGAATAGGCCATATTGGCATGCTTTCTAAACAATATTGTAAGTCACATAGGTAGTGTTTAGTCATCAGTTGCTTGAGGACCTAAACTCATGATTGCTAAGCGGAATATGCAAAGTTGGAAATCCTACGGGCATGATATATATTAACAAGTAATACACAGAAGTAAAGCATGGCTGACAAGTAGCAGGCAAAATTATTTGGACCTATAGGCATATTATCTACCCAATCCCGCAAAAATTAAACTATCCTAGGCCCCTCTTTTAACTATTAATCCCCATTATTATTATTACAAATTATTATAGACCAAGAATAAATAATTACAAGCCAATGGAAACATACAAATAACCCAGTAACACATTTGGGCCTTAGATAGCCTCAACTTCTTGCAAATAGCAGGCCCAAACTTCCAGATATGCGGGAAGGCTGATAGCACAGTTTAGACCCAATAAGAAATTTGGCCTAGCAGACCAGGCCGAAATTCAGAAGCAAAACCTTTCTTTTTACCAGTGATAGCTAACACCCAACAAGAGCACCAAAAATGCAAGTGAAAGCCTATGCAAATGGTCATCTAGGCAACTTCAAATTTAAGCAAGGAACACATATACGCTCAAAGTTTATTTCCTGAAGTTACCAACATACCAAAACAAGATTTCCTAAGTAACCTTCTAGGATATGAGGTTTGAGAGATGAAAGAACACATAGATAAGGCGGGAATAGGTTTAAATGTTTTCAAAATCATATGAGGAGTCTCACAGATATAAGCTCTAAGTATAACCTCTAAGAGACACACAAAATTACAGTATGAACACACCTCTGATGGATACAAATTAAAGTGACTCCCTCTTAAATGTAGTTTTCTATGATGGCCATGCTTAAAGGATCACAAACAAACCAGGAATTCATAGCGTGAAAGTCCAAGGCAGAAATATCCTATACATGATTTAGACCTAATCTTAAGAACACAGAAGTTCCTACGTGGGAGGTTTAGCATGAAAATCTAAGGCAAATCAGTCACATTTACATGGTTTATAAGTATAGCAATTAACAAATCAATCTGCATGTGTTCACCTAATTCCTAAAAAGAATAGAGGAGGTTCTACAGGTCCATTACATACACATAGATGAGTAGAGTTACATGTGACAAAGATTCACATTAGAGGTGATTAAACTTAACTGAACTCAAAATATCAAACAAGCATTCTCATAATACCATATTAACAAGGAAGTCGCAGCAAGAATAAAACAGCAGGTAACATGATACACCACTGCATTTTATAAATTTCAAAGAACCAAGATCCTAAGTCATGTTTTCTAGAGGTTCTCACATAGGAGTGGCATATAGGCATGAATAAGTAAAGGCTAATCTAAACATGCTTGCATTAACGAATAGAGAATTAAGTTCCGAGAAGCCTCAAAGGGCTCCGAGCAGTGCTTGTGCTGGAGGAGACTTTGAACGATACCAATATGGCCTTGGCTTTCAGCCAGCCAAGAACACAATCAGACAACAGTAGCATTCAAAGAACCAGAACAAAATAGAACCAGTACGAGTGAGAGAGATAGTGACTAAAGTCTGTCCCCAGGGGAAATTGGGGAAGGGGTTTATTATATAGCATTTGATTAGGCGAACAAACAAGGAAAGAAAATCAATCAAAATCAAACAAGGAAAAAGGAAATCACATGCAATTAGTAAGACGGCCAGTAAAGGAAATAAATTAGCTTTCAAACCCTAGTTAGGGTTCAACGACTACAAATCGGCTTATGAGTGCGAGAACCATCCCCTTTTGCGTGTATATAGATGGAATATCGTCTAAATCAAGAAGAATGAAGTTAATCGGGCCTGATTTTGAGAGATAATACTTGCCAAAATTGGGCAAATACTAAGTAACACCACGATTGTATAAATAATAACGAGGTAACACAAATAAGCCAAGTATATCACAGGAGGATCCCATTATCTAGCTGGAATCAGAGAGGGATTGGGGATAAGGCGGCTAGGGTTTAGTTTTGTGAGAGAAAGGAGCGTGTGAGAGCAACTAAAGTGGGGAGAAATAGGTATCTAGGGTTTGGGACTAGGTTTATAAGTAAAGGGTTTGGATGAATAATGGGCGTTGGATAAAGAGATTTGGACAGTCGAGATTTTAGAAGGGAAAATGGGACAATTTTTCGGGTTACATGCGTATAGGGTATTGAGCCACTTGGTTTGAGCCTCGAATGGGTTAAATGGGATGGGCTCGATTATTTGGACCATATTTGGTCCAAATTTTAACCCTGTGTCGGGCCACAATTAAAAACACACGAAAATTAATAAAACTAAATTATAAAAATGGTTAACAAAATGATAAAAATTCTATTTATTAAATTAATACTTTTAAAATAGTAGACAGTAATTGTAAAAATATAAAAATGTTTATTTTGACCAAAATAGCATAATAAATATAATTATTAGAAATATAGGCTATTATCGCAAATAATATGTAAAATACAAATGCAATTGTATGAAATATGTAAAATATTATAAAATATACATAAATAGATATTTATTAATTAAAAATGCTAGGATCAATTAAAAAGGTTATAATATAAATAAATTATTTGTATAAAACTTTCATGATAATAATTTGATAAAAAATGTTATGAAGACAATAGATTGATATTTAGAACATGTCATGGAGTAATAATGCAAGGAAATATTCTATAAATATTACTAAAAATATATTAAAATATATTATAAAATATACTAATTCACAAAGGCTAAGTGAAAAATATGAGGGTAAAATTGAGTATCAACACGCCTAACACGTTCGAATCATGCCTAAA
Source organism: Nicotiana otophora (assembly GCA_000715115.1). NCBI lineage: Eukaryota > Viridiplantae > Streptophyta > Magnoliopsida > Solanales > Solanaceae > Nicotiana > Nicotiana otophora. The sequence continues at coordinate 10,873 of AWOL01S0117985.1, forward strand.
CATTCCGGATTTCAACCAAACTTCGTACACAAGTTCCATTCAACCAAATGAACCTATCCTAAGTTCTGGAATACCAGTCGGGACCCGATATCAAAGTCAACTATCAGTCAAACATACAAACTCTCCAATTCTTTAAATCGCCGCCAACTTTCGGCATATAGAGTCAAAACCTTTTACGAACCTCCAAATCCAAATTCGAACGTACGCCTAAGTCCCAAAATTACCATACGAATCTATTAGTACCATCAAATTACCAATCTGAGGTTGTCTACTCAAAAGTCAAATGTTGGTCAACTCTTAAAACTTAAGCTTTCCCAAACGGAACTAAGTGTTCTAATTCACTCTCAAATATTCTCGAAGCCAAACCAACCATCCCCCACAAGTAACAAAATATCAAACAAATATAGGAGAAGCATCAAATAGGGAAACGAGGCTCTAATACACAAAATAACTGATTGGGTCGTTACATCAATTTGAATAGCACTTGTGAGCAACAATTTGTGTTTGTTTGGCCAAGCTTTTCAAAAAATAGTTTTAAGTATCAATTTACGAATAAAGATACGAAGAGATTTACATAATAGTTAATATTATATAAGTAGATATATAATCTCAAATATTTATTATTAAAGACAATAATTAAATTTTTTATTTTATGTAAGTAAAATATGAAAATAAAAAGAAAATTACTTTATTCTTTCAAGATTATTTTAATATATCAAAAATCATTCAACAAATATGAAAGTTCACCCCAAAAGTCATTATATATTACTTAAATATTTAAAATAAATAAAATTATTTTAATATATATAATATTTCGCTAAGGGTATTTTTGGTAAGAAGAAAATTCAAAACTGCTGCTGCTTCTAGGGAGAAACTATTTTTTTCTGCTTATCAAAAAATATTTCTGTTTCTATCTGAATGTACTTTTTTTCCTTAGACAGCTTGGCCAAACACTTTTTTTTTCTTTTTAAAAATGGACCAATTTTGGCCCCGGAGAAGTTTGGCCAAACATGCTATAAGAAGAAGAAGAATTATTTGAATTATTAAGAAAAATCAAGAATCGTGTTTCTTGAAACCTCGTCTCCTATCCTATTTCGGACAGCAAAGCTCAATTCTTCATATATATATATATATATATATAACTCTCTTAACACTATTGCTACATTTTATTTCTATACTATTCTACAATTCCTTCATCAGCATTCATATAATCTTTCTCTGTGGTAATCTCCTTGCTCCTTATTTTCTCCTGAATCAAGGAAACTCCGCTTTTATGTCAATCCTAAGTCAAGAAAATTGTGCTTTTGCTGAGAAAAAAAAGGTGGAGTTATAGACCATATCTAAGTTAGACCCATTTCTTCTTCTGCTCGATTTTGGTCGGTTTTTTAAATATTAGTTTTAATTTATTTTATATGAAAAACCGATCGATTTCGGTCGATTTCTTAAAAAATAAATTTTACGGGATTCTAAAATAGTTTCCCGCATTTTGCGCCAAAAAAACGACCGAAGTCGGTCGGTTTCGTAAATAAAAATTAAAAAATAAAATATTTTGGAAAATCGACTGACTTCAATCTCACATAATATATAAATGTACCACTTACAGACAAGAACAACAAGCTAATAAGAACCTATTCTCACAAATTACTATTCCATTAAAGTCAAAATATTGGTAAGAAACACCCATAATGAAATTGCATAGTAGAAGTTTATTACTAAAAATTCGGCCAAAACCGACCGCGGCCAACCGACCGAAAAACCGATCAAAGTCGGTCGGTTTTTCAAAATATTTTATTTTTTAATTTTTTTTTACGAAACCGACCGACTTCAGTCGGTTTTTTTTTGGCGCAAAAATGCGAGAAACTATTTTAGAATCCCGTAAAATTTATTTTTTAAGAAACCGACCGAAATCGGGCTGAATAAGAAATGGGTCTAACTTAGATATGGTCTATTTAAGCTTATGTGGCATTATTGTTAGATTTTTTAATTAAATGTAATGTAATGTCATATTTTTTATTGGATATTTTATAGGTTTTGAATTAGAATGACTTTTAAGTTACAAAGTTAAAGTTGAGTGACTTTTAAGTGATGAAAAATAGATAAGTAACTTTTGTGAAATAAATGATAAGTTGGACGGGTTTAAGTGAAATTAAAGCATCATTTCATATTTTCTTGAAGAGCATAAAAAAGATGAAGCCTTTAGAAACAATCCTTACATTTGTGAACAAGCTGTTGATCAATATTACTATCTGCTGCCACGGTCTAAAAGAAGCAAACGCTTTAGAAAGAAGCGTCCTATTCCTATTCCTATTCCTATTGCGTGTCCAGAAAACAAGAATCTCAAACTTCGAATTTCTCTCAAACGGAAAAGAATATAAATAATCAGATATAATTGACCAATATATTTTGTGTTTTTGTTGATTTCTGTGTTCTTTGAAATGGACCTGAATTTGTTTTGTACTATCTCATTTCTAATCTTTATGCTAGGATTTCTTGTTGTTTTCTTTTTAAAGGATCTCTATGTTAGGATTAGTTTTTACTTAAGCAGAATGTTGAATAGACTGAGATTGTGTAGTGTTTGCAACAATGTTCTAATATTTCAATATCTACTCAAGATTCCCTCTGATACCTTGAAGCATTAGTATTCTGGTTACTTGCTTTTTTGAGCTTAGGAGTTGGATGATTTCTTTCTTGTAATACATAGTTTGATTTCTGGCATATACATATACATAATAAAATGATCCACTTGTATAATTTTGTCAACTGTCTTTTTCTGCTTGCTTTTACTAAGAATTATAATTTTCTTTTATTTAATTGAAACATGTATCCTGGAAAACTATATTAAAATTTTATGCATATGTAGTTGCAGGGATTATTTGTTGGCTTTGACATTTTGAATCTTTAACAGCAGCCTCCTCTAGTTTGATTCAACGGCAAAGGTAGTATGGCTCGGGATGTGTAGTAGATGTACGTACCAAGTTCTCTTTTGTTTGGCGAACTAGTTCTCTTTTGTCTGGTGAACTAAGTCTGGTCTCTAAGTGCAGAAGGGTAGATGGACGGACTCATTATCATGAACTTCTAAATTGGAAACAACGGATTTCTTGGTTCTTCCCAAAAGGATATCTTTAGTAGTGATATAAAAAAACTACTCATATAGTGCAACTTGTGTCTGATGACGTAATTTGATAGTCAACCTGTTAGTGAGAAGTTTACAAGGATTTCAAAGTATAAGATGTGTCTTGTGATGCCAATCGTTGTGGAAGCAAAGAGAAAAGGACACATCCTTTTTCTTCCCCAGACTAGGCTTTCACTTCAGTTGTATTGACATGACTGATTCTGTGCTATTATTCTATGCATCTTCTTTGTTAGCCTAAAATAGAGGTATAATGTGGGAGAATATAAATCTTGCCTTTTATAAGGTCAGCTGTTGGACGATGTGGGTAACACTTTGTATGACTTAACTGCCCCTCAAGACTTGGAAAAAGTTCTGTAGTTGTGCTTCATTTCACTCTTCTTTTTTTCCTTTGTAGCCACCGCATTAGCAAAATTCGCATTCTTATTCCTATTTCCATGGTTTGTAGTGTTCACTGTTTGCATGGAATTCATAATTTTTTATTTGTATATACTGAATGGCGATACGATATATTTGTAGGAGGAAATACGGATGCATGATATCAGATGCATGATACTACTAGCCAGGTAAGTATCGTCACCTAGAATTGGTATTCTTTCATCTAGGTTGCACATCTGTAACATTCTATTTTCAGATTCAGAACTTCTTTTTAATCAAAAAGAAAGTATGAACACAAGCGGTTTACTTGCTGGATTAGAGCTTCTTTCTTCCGTTTTGAATGATGAAGTATGAATTGTTGTTCCTTTTATTTGGTGGTTTTCTATAAAAGATGAAGAAATCTTTGGGGTTGTGAGGTACCTGTTGTAAGACATTTAAGGCCTTGATTGTTGTAGGAGAGAATCCATATTTTTCCCAATTAAACCTTTCAGGCATCTTTCGTGTGAGGACGTTTTTGGGGTCAAGTTCGTAGTGAGACATTGAGGTGCAATCTCATTAGATATTCTTAAAATGTTTAACCTATTCAGCTTTTGAAGCACCAGAAGACAAGGCGAAGTCATTTTTGGTTCAATTAATGATGAATACTTCGAGAAAATGATTAGTCCATATCTATTTGCTAACTAATCCATCCATTTTCTAACCTGATTTTTAACCACACATGAGGTACTACTTCTGATATGTCGAAAAATTGTTTGTCACTACCTCGGTGTTCCTTTCTTGAGTTTCATCAGACCTAGCAGCATTGAATGCTTTCTTTCCTTAGTCTATCCTTACAAGTTCTCCTACAGTTCCCTAAGTAACAGACCAGGATTTTCCTTTTCGAGTTTTTTTTTTTTGTCTTTGCTCTCCAACTCAGTGGGACTGCTATGCCCCATCCCTTCAAACTGCTATCATTTCCTCTCTCAGTACTATAATATCTCATTGTCTTCATTTGTTTCCCTGTCTAGTTTTATAGATGTTGTTCAGGATTCGAATTAGATAGCTTATCCTTACATCACTTATTGCCTGATATAGGTTGGAGACCATCTACACAAATTAGAGGTTTTAGATCACTGTTGAGGTTTTATTTTTAAGATGTAATATTCTTAAAATGAGGGTGAATGGGAAATGGAGG
>AWOL01S0117998.1:0-21753 GCA_000715115.1 Nicotiana otophora
TCCGGAGGGGTAGATCCAGCCCAAGCACTATAATAATCCAATCATGGCATGAATCAATAAAACCTATTGCGGCATGCTGCCCGATCCCACTATGAATCAATAATACATGGCAGATCCAGCCCAAGAATAATAAATCCTATTACGGCGTGCAACCCGATCCTATCGATACCACTCACAATCAAGCCCTCAGGCCCCAAGTCAGCCATTAATCTCTCTAGTCTCACGGGCTCACAATGTCATGCAAATTAGCCCAAAATGATGATATGATGTATCAATAAATAGAAACAGAGATTGAGATATGATATTCAAATGAACGAGTATGACTGAGTATGTAACTGCAATTTAAGCAAATAACTCACAGCAGATATGACCTGAATGGGCCCCAACAGAATAAGCACATAGCCTAAATATGGTTTCTAACATGGATCACAATTCAATTACTCAAGTAAGTAGAGATTTCATGGATAAAAACAATATTAGGTAACTACACAGTAGTACAAAATCAATCGAGTCATAATTCACATAGTGCACGCCCACACGCCTGTCACCTAGCATGTCCGTCACCTCAACACAAAACACATATCACATATATTCAGATGTTCATACCCTCAGCACCAAATTTAAAAGTGTTACTTACCTCGAACAAGCCAAATCCAATACTGAGCAAGCCAAATAATACTCCAAAAATGCCACCTCGCACGTGCCGACCTCCAAACGGCTATAAACTAACCAAAAGCAACTCAATTACATCAAATAATGCCTAAGGAAACAATTCCAAATGATAAAGGTCAAATCTTTAATCAAAACCCTAAAGTCAACCAAAAAGTCAAACTCGGTTTTGTACCTCGGAACCCTCATGAAACTCACACAATCCGACAACCCATTTAATTACGAGTCTAACCATATTACTTCACTCAAATCCGACTCCAAATCGATATTCAAAACTCAAAAATTCACTTTATGAAACTTTAGACAAAACCCCCTAATTTTTTCTTTAAAATTCATAATCCAATTACAAATAATGAAGATAGATTCACGAAATATAATTAAAACGAGTATAAAATACTTACCCCAATCCTTGTGATGAAATTTGCCTCCAAAATCTGTACAATTCGAGCTCCCCAACTCAAAATGTAAATAAAATAGCCAAGCCCTCAATATATAGCTTTTGCCCAGGCATCGTCGCCTCTGCGACACACTTAGCTGCTTCTGCGGCGTCTCTTTTACGACCAAAATTCCGCTTCTACGGAGAAGCACTGGAGAAATGGACCCCGCACGTGCGGAAAAACATTCGCTCCTGCGACATCACAGATGAGGCACTTGAACGCGCATCTGCTCAAACGTCCCTTCTCGCGCTCGCGATCTCGCTTCTGCGCCCACGCAGGTATGCTACAAATTTTGCTTATGCGGAGGCAGCCCATCTTAGCCTTCATCGTAGGTGCGACCATACTTCCGCTTCTGTGACCAATGCACCTGCACAAAACCTACCACAGGTGCGATCACACCAGATTCTGCCACAAACCAGCCTTATCCAAAATTTCCAAAAGGATCCGAATCATGTCTAAAACTCTCCCGAGCCACTCGGGACCCCGTATAAATATACCAACAATTACCATATCATAACACGAACTTACTCAAGGCCTTAAATCACACATAACAACAACAAAATCACGAATCGCATCTCGAATCAAACTCAATGATCTTTGAATCTTTCAACTTTCAAAATTCGTGCTGAAACATATCAAATCAATCCAGAATGAGCTCAAATTTTGCACACAAGTCCCAAATTACATAACAAAGCTATTCAAATTCCTGGAATCACAATCCAAACCCGATATTATTAGAGTCAATTCCTGGTCAAACTTATGCACGTTTCAAACCTCTATATTTCTAACTTTCGCCAATTAGTGCCGAAACCTTCTAGAAATTTCTAAATGCCAATCCGGACATACGTCCGAGTCAAAAATCACCATCCGGACCTAACGAAACCATCAAAATTCCGAACTGAGGTCAAATATTAAAAAGTCAAACTTGGTCAACTCTTCCAACTTAAAGCTTCAATCATAAAATTCATTCTTCCAAATCGATTCTGAATAACCTGAAAACCAAAACCGATGATTCACACAAATCATAGTATATCATACAGAGCTACTCCTGCCCTCAAACTACCGAGAAAAGTGTAACTTGTTCAAAACGACCGGTTGGGTCGTTACATATGTGCTGAAATGGTGAAACACAGTGTAAAAATGCAAAAAATACAGATATGCTATTCATAAATCCGAAATACATGCTCAATATTTGTATGTATCCTCAATCTTTGCTAGTCCACAACCTTCCTCAGTTATAAGTGAACCACATGATAATAATAAAAGAAGAAACATGTTTTTTACAATAACATGAGGCACAATAAATAATAACCAAATGATTCAAGAAACCAAATTAGAATAAAATATTTTACATATGCAGCTTTAGATTTTAAAAGTAGAGGGTCAAAAGCAACCAATCAATTAAGTTCAACCAGTACTAAAAGGAACTCAGAAAATATAAAGTAAACCAAGAAGAGAACATAAGAAGCAAGCAAATGAATAATAGAACTAGATGAAATTGACAAGAAAGCATCGACAAACAAATGTCATCAGTTTGACATATAAAACATGAGTTTCTAATGTGTCTCTAGTTTTTAATCTAACAAATAACTTAACTATTTTTCTAGATGAACATTGCACAAGCATTCAACTTCTAAATTAGAATCAAGTTCGTGATGTATCCTCAACATCAAAGTCATCTTCCGATTCAATTTCAGCTTCTTGAGCATGAAATCCTTATGGAGGCACGTCAATTATGGTTGCAGATACGTCACTCCTTATTAAGACAACTTCACCATCACCATTCTGTATAGATGGGTTCTTTCATACAACTCATTTTCATAACAGTGGGGAACATCAGATTCAAATTGGTCCCTTATTCTAAACAAGTCTCTTGGGACAGTCTTCATAACATAATGTTTTCCTTTATCATATGGATCTTGCACATAGAAGCATTAGTGTGCTTGCGATGATAGCACGAAGGGCTCTTCTTCGTAGTATTTCTTGTTGAAGTAGACATACGTAAGACCATAAGTATCTTCTTCAGCCTCATACCAGTCACATTTAAACAACACAATCTTAAAATGTCCAAAATATTCTAACTCAACGATATCAATTATTATACCATAATAAGTCAAATTTGCATCAACCGAATTTTTATCCTTGGAGCTTGCAAAACTTGCAGTTAATGCAACTAATGTAACACCACTATTTTGTGTGGTAAGCCTTGCATCACACTGCCTCATATGGAATCTATATTCATTAATGAGATACCCAGAATATCTTTTAGTAATTGAATTTGGTCCTCTAGACAACAAGTATCGTTATTTGTTAGCAAAAACATATATAAAATAATTTAAAAATTTTCCATATAAAAGAAAATACTACAAATGAGTTAAATTACTTAACATATTCTTGAATTTCATCACAATTCTTCAATATATATCTATATGCTTGACTTAGTAACTTGTCGTCTAGATCTTCTCGGTTACCCTTTTTTCCTCCTAAAGGACAACCTTTGTTAGGGAACAAACTACATGTTTGCTCATCAGTTGAACCACAATCATCATTGTTTCGCGGTCTTCTATTAAATGTGGTATGTACACCCCCATGTAAGTATATAGAGCACAAATTAAGACACTCTTCAACCAAGTATGCCTCAGCAATAGATCCTTCTGGATGATATTTATTGCAAACATATGACTTGTACCTATACATAAATGTTTCAGGAGGATATATCCATCGACATTGAACTGGACCTCCTAATCTTATCTCGTTCGGCAAATAAATAGGCAAATGAACCATCATATAAAAAAAACAAGGAGGGAAAATTCGCTCTAGTTGATACTCTATCTCTCTAATCTCTGCTTCGAAACAATCTAGATCTTCCAATGTGATAATTTTTCGACATAAACGGAGAAAAAAGGAACTTAGACGAATCAAATGAACAGAAACATGATCAGGAAGTATGCTTTTAATTGGTATTAGCAACAAATAATGTATCGTGAAATGTGCATCATGGGTCTTATAATTAGATATTTGTCTTTCAGCTGGATGCACACATCGAGAAATGTTGGAAGCACTACCATCGGGTATCTTTGTGTTCTTCAAAACACCACAAAATGTGGATCTTTCGCCCTTAGTCATAAAGAAGCAAGCTTGTGCAAGCTTTATTTTCTTGGCATTATCACGACCAAAAATCCACTATAGGTCGTGATGGCGCCTAACGCCACCGTCAGGCTAGCCAACATTAATTTATTAATTTATTTACTCATTTTATTACTTTCGAGATCATAATCTCCATTACTTAAATAGTATAAAATGTAATTTACAAGGTAAAAAGATAATAACTACGTGAACTACAATAATGGACAACCAGTAGGAACCCCCAAAATTTGGTGTCATAAGTGCATGAGTATTTTCTAAGGAGTACAATAATAATACACCATCTGTCTCGAATGTAGTAAGACAGAATAAAATAAACAGTACAATGGAGACTCGGTAGACAGCGATGCGTAGCCTGGAATGCAACTCACATAAAGTCTACTCAACAGGTGCGCCTATGCGCCAAGGTGATCATCAAATGAACCTGTCAGATCCTGTACATTTAGTGCAGAAGTACAACATGAGTACGTAAATCAATGCGTACCCAATAAGTATCTAACCTAACCCCGGAGAAGTAGTGACGATGGGTCGATATCGACACTTGCTAAAGGTCCAATAAAATAAAGTAATAAAACATAAGAAGATATGAGGCATACAACAATGATGGGGTAAATCTGTAAGTTATATAATCTTCCAATTTCCTCTATTAAAGCATGAATTTCTAAATCATGTATTCTATCTTAACAGCTCAGAAAAATGTCAAGTGTCATTATCAAATAAATAAGGAATACCATATAAAATGCTGGGCATCAGTGGAGAGATTAGCTCGTGAATATTCGGACTACTAGCGATATAACGCACGAATCTGCCGAGGTAGTTCGGCCCGATCCAGAATAATGTGTACACTACCGAGGGTCGAGTGGCACAAACCATAGATGCATATATATATTGTTGAGGCGTTCGGCCCGCTCCACAAGAAAAGGAAGGAAGTTACCGAATTACGAGACACGTGTTTACAATACCGTACATGAGTACAAAATGGATATAATCTTTACCGTTTCTCAAATAACTCGCCCACAAATCAATGTGTTAAGGCTTAGCCTAGTATACGTATATTTGTTTCTAAATTAGTTTCATTTATAACTTCAATTAATTAAGCCGACAAAATGAGTTCAAATAATTCAAATATCACATGATAAGATCCTAAGTCTACCCGTGCATAAATATCTTCTAGCTACGTACGGACTCTCGTCACCTCGTGCATACGTAACACCGACAACTAGTTCCACATAACAATAAATATCACCTAGGGGTAGTTTTCCCCTCACAAGGTTAGACAGGAGACTTACCTCGCTCCGAAGTTCCATAACGGGCTCCAACGCCACTCAAACACCTCAACCTGATGTCCGTCTCTTCAAAACTAGTCAAACAACGTGCAAACCAATCAAAATATACCCCAATACATATAATATAACAATTTAAAATGATTCCGAACTCCTCTCAAAAGCCAACAAAGACAACCCTCGGGCCCATGTGCCCGGATTCTAAAAATATCTGAAGATAAACTTTATCCATAACACGACGAACTAAAATATATAACTTATTCCAAATTCCATGTCCAGTTTCATGGTCAAAATCCAAAAATACCAAATTCTAGGTTTTTTACCAAAATCCCATATTTCTACAATTTTTATGTTTAAATCCATATACAAACCATGTATTTAACTTGTAATAGGTGGGAGTCACTTACCTTGTGTTTCTTGATGAAAATCTCCCCTTGAAGCTCTCCAAAATTGCCCCAACCAAGTGGAAATGGAAGAAAATGGGCCAAATCACGTTCTTAAAAGAACACACTACCCAGCGACCTCTCACACGTAAGGCCACTTGACCGCTTCTGCGGTTCCCGGGGTGCGTCAAAAATACCGCTTCTGCGGTCCCCCATCAGCCCCCTACCTTTTCATATGCAGACTAGACTCCGATTCTGTGGAGTTGCACCTACGACCAAGAATCCATTTCTGCGGTCTCGCAGGTGCAGCACAAACCTTACACCTGCAACTCTAGCCTACCTCACTCCCTACTGCTTCTGCGACCCCTGGGCCGCTTCTGCGGTTACTTAGGTGTAGGAATTCCTTTGCTTTTGCGGCCTCTTCCCAGCTCCACTTCTAGATGCTTTTGCGGTCCACTGCCTCACTTCCGCAGAAGCGGTTGCACCAGCAACTAGAATCCTCCAGCTTTTCCTTAAGTCCAAAATTTGATTTGTTAATAATCCAGAATCCACCCGAGGCCCCTGGGACCTTGACCAAATATAGCAACACGTCCCAAAATATAATACGAACTTAGTAGAAACCATAAAACCACATCTAACAACATCAAAATCATGAATCGTGTCTCGAATAAAACTTATAAATTCTCAAATTTCCAAATTCTATATCTTGTGCCAAAACTTATCAAATAAATCTGGAATGACTTCAAATTTAACACACGAGTTATAAATGACATAACGAAGGTATTCTAAGGCTCAGAACCCCAAATGGACATCGATAACATCAAAATTGACTTCAAACAAAACTTAAGAAATTCTTAAACCTTCAAAATGCCTACCTTCCATAATAAGTACCGAAATGTTCTTTGGTGATCCGATACTCAACCCGAACACACGCCCAAGTCCGAAATCATCAAACAAATCTATTGGAACCTTTAAATTCTAATTCCAAGGTCGTTTACTCAAAAGTCAAACCTTAGTAAATTCTTCCAACTTAAAGCTTCCGCAATTAGATTTTATTTCCAAATAAATCTCGAACTTTTCGAAATTTAAATTCTGACCACACGTACAAGTCATAATACCTAAAGTGAAGCTACTCAAGGCCTCAAACCGCCGAATGATGCGCTAGAGCTCAAAATGACGGGTCAGATCATTACAGCCATCCTTTATATCTTTTGGTTGAAGATTCTTCTTAATTCCCTTTTATTTGATGTCATAACGAGCACTTTCATGATCCTTCGTCTTTCCTGAAATTTCCAGAAGTGTTCTAATTATGCTGTCAACTATGTTCTTCTCAATATGCATTACATCAAGGTTGTGGCGAAGCGAGTTATGTTGCCAATAAAGTAATTAAAAATAATTGACCTTTTTTCCATGGGCCGGAATTTGATATCTTTTGCGTCTTCCCAAATACATTTTTAACATTTTGTAACATATTGAACGCATATGTTCCTTTTAACAATTCTGTATGAGGCCTAAATTATTTTTTTCCATTGAAAGACCTTTTGTTCGATCTCCAAGGATGATCCATGGGCAGAAAAACACGATGATTTATGTAACACATTTTCCGACTATGTTTTAGATAGAAAGAATTAGTGCCATAATTACAACAAGGACAAGCCAACTTTTCTTTTGTACTGCACCCAGATAATATAACATATGCAGGAAAGTCACTAATTATTCACATAAGAGCTACTCCTATTTGAAAGGTTTGATTTCTTGAAGCATCATATGTGTCTACTCCTGACTCCCACAATACCTTCAACTCTTCTATTAATGGTTGCAAATAAATGTCAATATCATTTCCAGGAGATCGCGGCACAGATATAAGCAATGAAAGTATGCAATATTCTTGTTTCATGCACATCCAAGGAGGTAAATTATAAACCATTAAGACAACTGGCCATGTGCTATGACATATGCTCATGGTCCGNCCTTTTGTACTGCACCCAGATAATATAACATATGCAGGAAAGTCACTAATTATTCACATAAGAGCTACTCGTATTTGAAAGGTTTGATTTCTTGAAGCATCATATGTGTCTACTCCTGACTCCCACAATACCTTCAACTCTTCTATTAATGGTTGCAAATAAATGTCAATATCATTTCCAGGAGATCACGACCCAGATATAAGCAAAGAAAGAATGCAATATTATTGTTTCATGCATATCCAAGGAGGTAAAGTCTTCCCATGCTTGGCCGTCTGCAGGATGCCTTGACTTTTCATGTTTGGACTGCTCCTCATCATGCCACCTCAATTTATCTGTCATCTTTGAGTACATAAATAGCCTTTTGAGTCTAGGAATTAACGGAAAGTGCCTCANACAGATATAAGCAATGAAAGTATGCAATATTCTTGTTTCATGCACATCCAAGGAGGTAAATTATAAACCATTAAGACAACTGGCCATGTGCTATGACATATGCTCATGGTCCGAATTTTATTGAATCCATCACTTGCCAAGCCACGTCTCAGATTGCGAGAATCTTTTACAAAATCTGGATGAAGGCTATCAAAGTCTTTCCATGCTTGGCCGTCGGCAGGATGCATTAACTTTCCATCTTTAGACTGCTCCTCGTCATGCCACCTCAATTTATCTGTCGTCTTTGAGCACACAAATAGCTGTTTGAGTCTAGGAATTAACGGAAAGTGTCTCAAAGTTTTAGCAGCAACAAGATGAGCTTTTTTGGAAGGCTCAAGCTCGCTATCTACTTCAGTATATTCAATGTATCGAGAAGCTCCACAAACATGGCAATATTCATCACTTTTATGATCATTCCAAAATAGCATGGAGTCATTAGGACATGCATCAATTTTCTTATACTCAAGACCTAGGTTCGTTACAATGAGCAAGATAAAGGAATGTTCAACTCGGGCATTGCCTCTTTCAATAACTCTAAGAGGGAAGTAAAGGACTCATTTCTCCATCCATGTAGACACTTCAACAAATATAGACAGATTGTTAGTTATAATTAGAGAATCCTTTACAACCAGGATATAATTTTTGGCTTGCTTCATCAACTAAGTTATAGAATTTTTTTGCATCTTCATTTTGGCATTCATAAACTCCTTCTTGTGCAATATCTCTAAATTGATCATTCAACAACTCATGAATGTCATCATATGATTTATCGTCATCCATATCATCATCAACATCCATAAGAATTTTTCATTCCCCATGATTAATACATCTTGTATAACCTTTAACAAAACCGCAGCATATTAAATGATCATATACTACATTCCTTCGACACCAAGGGATGTTACAACACTTTGCACACGGGCATTGAATTTCTTCGCCCTGAGCATCTCCATCAGAATAAGCAAAGTCAAAAATATGTTGAACACCATAAAATCCATCCAAGCTTTGGAAGGATCATTTGAAAATCTAAAATCAATGATGATAATAGATTTTAAAATATAGATTTATTTAAGTATTAAATATACTTAACAAATATACCCTAAAAATCACGAGATTTTTTTAAAAGCGGTTGTTGTATAGTAATAGACTAATATCATAATAAAAAATGAAGAGAATAAGAATCTCTTACCTAGTCATGATACTTATCTTAGGCCAAACCCAACTTCAAGTTCACCACATGTAATCTAGCAGAGGATTTAAAAATTATCAAAAGCTATACATATAAAAAATATCAAGTTATCTATACATGAAAATATAGCTCCACTCTATTGAAATATTCAAGATAATATTAGCAGAAAAACCATATGGTTGGATAGAAACATATAAGATATTACGTAACTAACCTTGCAAAGGGTATTTCTCTACTCTGTGCTCTCAAATAAGATTTGCCAATGTGTGGTTCTTCTTGATGGGGATGCAAATTAGAGAACCAGCAATCTAAATTGAAGAAAGAAAAATCACTGAACATTGATCAAAGAACCAAGATGACAATTTAGCAAAAAAACTAATTAACAAACATACTTTAAAACTTAGGAAATAAAGAAGAATAGATAAAATTATCCAAGCTAACTAAAGCCTGCACTCTAAAATCTGTAATAACTACTAGGGTCTAGTCCCCTCACAAAAGATATTTGCTACAAGACTAAGCAACAAAATGGGTCTAACAATTTTTTCAACAATTTCTTTCAAAACGAAATTCATGAGACACAAAATTTAAGAATACCATGCATTAAACTAGATAAGCAGGTGAAACATTGAATAATAGAAGGTGAAACATTGAGGAAATGGAGAAGCAAGAAAGTACCTTAAACTAAATGACAACTCTCTCTCTCTCTCTCTCTCTATATATATATATATATATATATATATACTGCAATCACCTTATTATTTGTTGCATACTCATTTAATTAGTCATTAATTACCATTTAAAAAGTCTTCAAAAGGACTTTTAGATGAATCGGTAGAAATGCAATGGTCATTGATGGTAGGCAATAATCTCATATTTTAGTCGCTTATTACACTCTAATTTACTGCTTTCCTTGTTTGAGGTTTATTTGATAGTGTTTTGCACTTATTGTGTGTTTTATACCTTGTAGGAATGATTCTGAGCTATGTAGATGTTATGAAAATATTTCAAGCTATTTGGAGCTTTCAAGTTTGAGTAAAAGCCCAAAATATTAAGTTGGGATCGTGTTCGGGGGTCGAGGACCAAGTCTGGACGTCAAAACCCAAGCAAAATCCGTACTCTGAGAAAATCCTACTACCACGGCGCATGGAGTGCCGCGACTGCCTATTTCATGCTGCTAGATAGATGTTGAGCTCTCTGAATTTCTCCACTAATGCTCCGCATAGCGCGTCGCCCCATGCGGCACGCCTGTTTAATTTTTACATATTGAAAATCCAGTTTCGGCTAAGAGAAGTTGGTTTTGTCTAGGGCCGACCCTACTTGGTAGAAATACATAAAAAAATATTATTTTCTGGACTTTTGACATACTTTAGACCTAAGAAAGCTAAGGAGGAGTTGGAGGAGAAAATGCACAAGGATTTCATCATTCCTTCCTCACTCAAGACCCGAGTTTGGATTGAATTTATGTTTTCATATACTCTAATTATATTTGTGATGAATTGCTCCATATCTATGGAGTAGTTCTCTTTAGGGTTTGATGAATTTGGTGTATTGATGATTGTTTATGGATTATAACTCTCGTGTTATATACTGAAGCGTTTTTGGATGATTTAATTGTTGCATCTATATTCACTTGTTCATGTAATAGAGAGAGGCATAACTTGTGATATCTTTGCATTACATTGTTGGTTGAGTTCATTAATTCTTCTTAGTAATTAAAAGAGGTTTGTTGAATCATTGATTAAACTTAGCTATGAGGATAATCGAGAGAGGTTCTCCTAAAGACAAATCCACTACGCATTCTTGCATATCTTCACGTGTTTAAATTGGTTCATCTTGTGAGATTAAGACTTAATCGAGAGAGGAGTTTTAGCTGAACGTTTGAACTAATAATTGAGTGAATTATAGAGACTCACTTAAACATTAGAAGTGAATTATCTAGAGTTAGATCCCAAACAATTATCTTGGACCTATCCCATCAAAAACCTAACTTCTCCCATTGATAACCTTCTTTGCTTGTTCCTTGTTGTGATTATCATTAGTCAATAGCTTTAGATTCTTGGTTAAATTTAGTTAAAATCATATAAATCTCAGTTGTTGATCAGCTTGGATAGCTCCCAAGATAGAAATTACGAGAATATTGTTTAAATCCAATCTCTGTGGATACAATATTATACTACACTATATCTGATTAGCGATCATAATTTAGGTATGTATTTCGAGCTCGAAAATTTTGGCATTGTTACCGGGGATTGGCAATCAATAATGTTTGAAATAGTTTGTAGTGCTAATTCATGAATTTTTCTTTTTATTTTATTTTATTTTTCTCTTTTTACGTTTGGAGTTTGTTGATTGGTCACAGGTTACAAGTTTAGAGTGGTGCATGACTCGAGCTTCTGCAAAAGAAGTACTACCATACGAACGAGAGATAGAAAAATAATTGTGACAGCTGAGGAAGGAAAGAGATCTGACCGAGACGTTAGAGACGTTTGGGCAATCCTCAACCAAAGAAATTGTGGTTGGAAATGGTGATGATAATGTGGATTTGGCTGCAAGAGAGGCAGTCCAACAACGGGAAAATGCTACACGAGATTCTGAGGAAGCAGCTATTAGAGATGGACAGATTATCTATGAAGAAGAGAGGGGTCGAAGAACTGCTCAAAATCAACCATTGGTTGCACACCAGTTCGCAAATATAGCTCCCATGCCTGGGATACCTCTAGGCGATTATGCTAGACTGATTTACAATCAAGGCTTATCGAGTGTTGGACCACCTCTAATTGCAGCTAACAATTTCTAGTTGAAGAAAGGGTTGCTTCAAACCCTTCAAAATTGTTGTGTCTTTAGAGGGAAGATGAACGAAGATCCAAATACACATCTGATGGACTTCGAGCAGATTATGAATACCTTTCAATACAATGGTGTGTCACAAGATGCAGTGTACTTGAGGGCATTCCCCTTCACACACAAAGATGATGTAAAGAAGTGGCTTCGAAGCTTACCCACATGATCAATTAGAACATAGGAGGAGATGACCGGAAAATTTCTTGATAAATATTTCTCCTCACCTAAGACGGGCAAGTTTAGAAGAGAAATCCAGAACTTCTGCCAGAAAGAGACTGAAACTATTTTTGAAGCATGGGAGAGGTTTAAGGAGATTGTTCGATAGTGTCAACATAGTGGAATTGAACTCGGGATGCAACTCCAAGACTTTTGGGATGGATTGACACCGACCTCACGTAGAACATTTAGCAATGCAGCTGGAGGCCTGTTGATGAAGAAGACACTAGAGGAGATAGTTACAATTCTTGTTGAGTTATATGAAGATGCAAATCAGTGGCCCTCTGAGACTGCTGAAAGAAGAAGATCAACTGGTATTCACCAAGTTGATGCTATTACATCTATGCAGGTACATATTGATGTTGTGGCTAAGGAAATACGAAGGCTTACACTAGCCTTGATATAAAATGAGCCTCACGTAGTTTGTGATATATGTGGAAGAGGAAACCCTACTCATGAGTGTCAAGCCTCAACTTAGGAAGTGAATGTTGTGGGAATTTATAATTTTAATGCAATGGGTCAAAGGCACCCGGGTTTTTTATGGAGTTCATCTGGGGGTACCGCGAATGCGTGGCAACAAAATAACTCTAGACCCCATGGACAAGGAGCTCCAGCATTCCAAAATCAGCGGAGGCAGCAATATCAGCCGCAATAACCCATTCAACATGGGCTAGAGGATCTGATGAAGGCCTTTATTATCAAGACATATGAGAGGCTGGACGCCCATGGAGCAGCTATCAAAGAACCGGGCACTGGTTTTTGAAACCTACAGAGACAGGTTGGGAAACTTGCAACAATATTATTTGAGAGGATTTTAGGAACTCTCCCTTAGGATACTGAGAGAAATACAAAAGAAATAGTGAATGTTGTAACTTTGATAAGTGGGCAAGTGCTGAAAGATCCCATCCCGATCCGAAATGATGTAAAACTTGAAAAAGAAAGTGGGGAGCAACTGAAGAATGATGTTGATAAAAGAAGAAGAGCCAGATGAAAATTAAGAAAAAGAAAAAGGGAGAAACATCGAGAAGGAAGTAACATGATGAGAGGGAGCATATACCTGCGCTACCTTTCCCCCAAAATCTATACAGAGAAAAGTTGGACAAGTAGTTTGGTAGATTTATGGATGTGCTGAAACAGGTTCATGTGAATTTACCATTCACACAAGTGCTCTCACAAATGCCTGGTTATGCCAAATTCTTGAAGGAAATCCTGACAAATAAGAGGAGGATAGAAAAGACCTCATTGGTCAAGCTCACAGAGAATTGCAGTGTGATATTACAAAACAAACTCCCACAAAAGTGTGGAGATCCAAGGAATTTTACTATACCTTGCTCTGTAGGAACTATTCATTTTGATACGTCTTTATATGATTCTGGTGCCTCNCAGAGATAGAAAAATAATTGTGACAGCTGAGGAAGGAAAGAGATCTGACCGAGACGTTAGAGACGTTTGGGAAATCCTCAACCAAAGAAATTGTGGTTGGAAATGGTGATGATAATGTGGATTTGGCTGCAAGAGAGGCAGTCCAACAACGGGAAAATGCTACACGAGATTCTGAGGAAGCAGCTATTAGAGATGGACAGATTATCTATGAAGAAGAGAGGGGTCGAAGAACTGCTCAAAATCAACCATTGGTTGCACACCAGTTCGCAAATATAGCTCCCATGCCTGGGATACCTCTAGGCGATTATGCTAGACTGATTTACAATCAAGGCTTATCGAGTGTTGGACCACCTCTAATTGCAGCTAACAATTTCTAGTTGAAGAAAGGGTTGCTTCAAACCCTTCAAAATTGTTGTGTCTTTAGAGGGAAGATGAACGAAGATCCAAATACACATCTGATGGACTTCGAGCAGATTATGAATACCTTTCAATACAATGGTGTGTCACAAGATGCAGTGTACTTGAGGGCATTCCCCTTCACACACAAAGCTGATGTAAAGAAGTGGCTTCGAAGCTTACCCACATGATCAATTAGAACATAGGAGGAGATGACCGGAAAATTTCTTGATAAATATTTCTCCTCACCTAAGACGGGCAAGTTTAGAAGAGAAATCCAGAACTTCTGCCAGAAAGAGACTGAAACTATTTTTGAAGCATGGGAGAGGTTTAAGGAGATTGTTCGATAGTGTCAACATAGTGGAATTGAACTCGGGATGCAACTCCAAGACTTTTGGGATGGATTGACACCGACCTCACGTAGAACATTTAGCAATGCAGTTGGAGGCCTGTTGATGAAGAAGACACTAGAGGAGATAGTTACAATTCTTGTTGAGTTATATGAAGATGCAAATCAGTGGCCCTCTGAGACTGCTGAAAGAAGAAGATCAACTGGTATTCACCAAGTTGATGCTATTACATCTATGCAGGTACATATTGATGTTGTGGCTAAGGAAATACGAAGGCTTACACTATCCTTGATATAAAATGAGCCTCACGTAGTTTGTGATATATGTGGAAGAGGAAACCCTACTCATGAGTGTCAAGCCTCAACTTAGGAAGTGAATGTTGTGGGAATTTATAATTTTAATGCAATGGGTCAAAGGCACCCGGGTTTTTTATGGAGTTCATCTGGGGGTACCGCGAATGCGTGGCAACAAAATAACTCTAGACCCCATGGACAAGGAGCTCCAGCATTCCAAAATCAGCGGAGGCAGCAATATCAGCCGCAATAACCCATTCAACATGGGCTAGAGGATCTGATGAAGGCCTTTATTATCAAGACATATGAGAGGCTGGACGCCCATGGAGCAGCTATCAAAGAACCGGGCACTGGTTTTTGAAACCTACAGAGACAGGTTGGGAAACTTGCAACAATATTATTTGAGAGGATTTTAGGAACTCTCCCTTAGGATACTGAGAGAAATACAAAAGAAATAGTGAATGTTGTAACTTTGATAAGTGGGCAAGTGCTGAAAGATCCCATCCCGATCCGAAATGATGTAAAACTTGAAAAAGAAAGTGGGGAGCCACTGAAGAATGATGTTGATAAAAAGAAGAAGAGCCAGATGAAAATTAAGAAAAAGAAAAAGGGAGAAACATCGAGAAGGAAGTAACATGATGAGAGGGAGCATATACCTGCGCTACCTTTCCCCCAAAATCTATACAGAGAAAAGTTGGACAAGTAGTTTGGTAGATTTATGGATGTGCTGAAACAGGTTCATGTGAATTTACCATTCACAAAAGTGCTCTCACAAATGCCTGGTTATGCCAAATTCTTGAAGGAAATCCTGACAAATAAGAGGAGGATAGAAAAGACCTCATTGGTCAAGCTCACAGAGAATTGCAGTGTGATATTACAAAACAAACTCCCACAAAAGTGTGGAGATCCAAGGAATTTTACTATACCTTNTTGATAAGTGGGCAAGTGCTGAAAGATCCCATCCCGATCCGAAATGATGTAAAACTTGAAAAAGAAAGTGGGGAGCAACTGAAGAATGATGTTGATAAAAGAAGAAGAGCCAGATGAAAATTAAGAAAAAGAAAAAGGGAGAAACTTCGAGAAGGAAGTAACATGATGAGAGGGAGCATATACCTGCTCTACCTTTCCCCCAAAATCTATACAGAGAAAAGTTGGACAAGTAGTTTGGTAGATTTATGGATGTGCTGAAACAGGTTCATGTGAATTTACCATTCACACAAGTGCTCTCACAAATGCCTGGTTATGCCAAATTCTTGAAGGAAATCCTGACAAATAAGAGGAGGATAGAAAAGACCTCATTGGTCAAGCTCACAGAGCATTGTAGTGTGATATTACAAAACAAACTCCCACAAAAGTGTGGAGATCCAAGGAATTTTACTATACCTTGCTCTGTAGGAACTATTCATTTTGATACGTCTTTATATGATTCTGGTGCCTCAATTAATCCGATACCTCTATCTATTTACAGGAAATTGGAGAAGGAGATTGGAGAGATAAGGTATGCACCGATATCTTTGTAGCTGGCAGAACAAAAGACTTTAATACCTGAGGGGATAGTGGAAGATGTGTTAGTTCGGGTGGATAAGTTCGTATTTCATGTGGATTATATAGTGGTGAATATGGAGGAAAATGAGGAGGTCCCCCTCATCCTATCAAGACCATTCTTAACAACGGGTAGAGCTATATTTGAAATACACAAGATAAATCTCATGTTTAGAGTGGGTGAGGAGACTGTGACTTTCAAGAAAAATGTAGAAAAGGGGGCACAAAAGGAAAAACCAGCTGCGACTGTTGAGTGAAAAATGAAGGGCTCAAAAGAAAAGGATGCAATGAGCGAGAGAGATAAGTATGGGGTGTACAGCAAAAAGGCTGAGAAGAAGTTGTCTGCATGGATGTGCGCATTAGTTCAAAGGCGAGAAATGGAGTCCGACTTCGACTCAGACCCCGACTAGATATTCAGGGAAGTTTCCTTTACCTTATGCTTTTTAATTGTGTGTCATGGGGACATGCCATAACTTAAAGTATGGGGTTGGGGATATGTTGTATGTATGTATGTATATTAGTTTTCTTTTTGTTAGTTGTAGTTAGTAGAGATAGAAAATTTTGAAAAAACAACATAAACATTTTAAAATTTTTTATTTTTCCCGATGATGGATATCATCGACAGGTTTCTTGAAGGATTAAAGTCAAAATAAAAAAGACAAAAAATTTTCTTTTGAATCGGGTTTAGTTAGTTTTTATTTTGTAGAGTAGTAGGAAACCTTGTGTTGTGATTTAAATTGAAGAAAATATCTCTTAACTTTATTATGCCTTGAGAATAGTAAGTGCTTCAGTTGTGACGCTTAGGCTCAGTTTTTGACTCTTGTATATGTACCTCAAAGTACATGATCTTAACTTTGCTTAACTGCTTTGACTAGAGTGTCATGATAGTCCAATCCTGAGTGAGTTATGTGCCATGTGTGTGGGAGGTTTTGTGTTATTCTGTGCATTGCATTTGATATCTAGAACTTGCCCCGTATGTTTGCAAAGCGAAATAGTAGTTTATTCAGTTTTGGAAGTGACATAGGCATTTCTTTGTTGAGCCAGTTATATGCTTTTACCCACCTAATTCTTATGTATCTTAGTTAACCTATTTGAGCCTGTAATCCTATTTCTTTGGCAACCACATTACAAGCCCTACTCACTTGTTTGAATTGACCATCTATTTGAACCTTATACGTCTCGTGAGCACTTGAATTATTATGAATTTTGTAATAGTTGAAGTGTGGGGTGGTTGGTTTGGCTTTTGAGTGGAACTATTGAAATAAGGGGAAAGGTGCAATGTTTTGAAAAAGTAAGAGCCACTCGAATTGAAAAATAAAGAAAAACAATAAGTGTATGATTGAAAAAAATATTCCTTGATAGTGGTTACTTGATGTAATTATTCTTAAAGAAGTAGGGAGTTAATGTATATTTATCTGAAGGTGGAGTTATCGTTTGACATAAGTGTGAGATTTTGAATGGTTAATTATATGTATTAAAGTGCTTAGGGAGGTGTTGTCACTCTTATATCCAATTGTATCCTACCCACACTGCAGCCTATATTACTTGATTCTTGACTGAATGAGCTCAATTAGTAGAGTAGAACTCTACGGGCAAGCCTATGGTGCGCCTTTTATAGCATATGAATGTTACTTCTGAGAGTGAGTGAATTCTTTATAACTTGAGTTCCTAATTGTTCTTAAATTTTATTGTGTGTGGAACTACTCTCTATTGATGTGTGAGGGCAGTTGATTCATGAAGGAAAGGTAATGTCATTGACCTCTGAGTCAAATCTTGAGGCGAGGATGTTACGGTATTGTGCTTAATCTGTTTTAAATACTCTTGGTGTGATGAGTTATTAGAGTTTTTGAAAAAGGTCGTGTCTATATGAAGTGCAATTTGATTGCTCGAGGACGAGCAATGGTTTAAGTGTGGGGTGTTGATGGTAGGCTATAATCTCATGTTTTAGTCGCTTATTGCACTCTAATTTACTGCACTGTATTCGTGTTTGAGCTTTAATTGGTAGTGTTTTGTACTTATTATGTGTTTTATGCCTTGTGGGAGTGATTCTGAGCTATACAGATGTTATAGAATGAATTCGAGCTATTTGGAGCTTTGAAGTCTGAGTAAAAGCCTAAAGGATTAAGTCATGATCGTGTTCGTTGGTGGAGGACCAAGTCTGGATGTCAAAACGCAAGCAAAATCCGCACTCTGAGAAAATCCCATTGCCGCGGCATGTGGGGCGCTGCAGCTGCCTATTTCCTGCCGCCTGACAGATGTTGAGCTCTCTGGATTTCTCCACTAATGTCCCTCATGGCATGTCGCCCCGTGCGGCACGGCTGTGTAATTTCTTTAGAGTGAAAATCCTATTTCGGATAGGAGAAGGTGGTTTCGTCTGGGTCCGACCCTACTTGGTATAAATACATAAAAAATGATATTTTCTAGACTTTTGACATACTTTAGACCTGAGGAAGCTAAGGAGGAGTTGGAGGAGCAAAAGTACACGGATTTCACCATTCTTTCATCGCTCAAGACCCGAGTTTGGATTGAATTTATGTTTTCCTATACTCTAATTATATTTATGATGAAATGCTCCATATCTATGGAGTAGTTCTCTTTAGGGTTTGATGGATTTGGTGTATTAATTATTGTTTGTGGATTATAACTCTCGTGTTATATATTGAAGCGTTTTTGGATGATTTAATTGTTGCATCTATATTCACTTATTCATGTAATCGAGAGAGGCATAACTTGTGATATCTTTGCATTACATTGTTGGTTGAGTTCATTAATTCTTCTTAGTAATCTAAAGAGGCTTGTTGAATTATTGATTAAACTTAGCTATGAGGATAATCGATAGATGTTCTCCTAAAGACAAATCCACTATGCATTCTTGCATATCTTCACGTGTTTAAATTGGTTCATCTTGTGAGATTAAGACTTAATCGAGAGAGGAGTTTTAGCTGAACGTTTGAATTAATAATTCAGTGAATTCGAGAGACTGACTTAAACATTAGAAGTGAATTATCTAGAGTTAGTTCCCAAACAATTATCTTGTACCTA
Source organism: Nicotiana otophora (assembly GCA_000715115.1). Classification (NCBI taxonomy): domain Eukaryota; kingdom Viridiplantae; phylum Streptophyta; class Magnoliopsida; order Solanales; family Solanaceae; genus Nicotiana; species Nicotiana otophora. The sequence continues at coordinate 19,571 of AWOL01S0117998.1, forward strand.
TCCCATCAAAACCCTATCTTCTCCCATTGATAACCTTCTTTTGTTGTTCCTCTTTGCGATTATCATTAGTCAATAGGTTTAGATTATTGGTTAATTTTAGTTAGAAACCATATAAATCTCAATTGTTGATCATCTTGGATAGAAATCAAGCTAGAAACTACGAGAATACTGTTTAAATCCAATCTTTATGGATACGATATTATACTATACTATATTTGATTAACGAGCATAATTTAGGTGTGCGTTTCGAGCTAGTCAAAATTTGAACATCAAAAATTTGAATAAGTTGAACTTTATTATAGATTGTTAAAGTAACAAAATATTACCTTAAGCTTTCACCTTTAACTGAGCAAGATTTTAAAAGTATAAGCGAGAATTGGGATGACAGGTGATGAGATATATGTTTGAATAAGAAAGATTAGTATGTGACTTAAATTTATGGTGTTTCCAACTCCCAGGTAACCCAAAATATAATCAGATACTCCATCTTCATAGTATTATTCTCTTTTAACTTTTCCGATTATAGAAGTTATTGGAAAAACAGCACTAATACTAAAAGAAAATTAATTTGCTCTGCAACTAATTCACATACAATAAACCGCACTACTCAAGTTGAGTTGAGGTTTTGTTTACATATTAAATAATTGCTACGTAATGTACAATACTTCGCATACAAAAAGGTATAAGTAGACTCTACTCGAGTCTTGAAGTAGCTTATATTAACTGTGGATAAAAACCGCACATTGATAGGCAAAGGTCATGACTCAGACATCTTTCCAAGAGTTACAATCATACAGTAACTTGTCTTCCAAACAGCTAAAATGAAACAGTCAGCAACAAAAAACTTCAATGAAGTTTCATATCCATACTTTATAGACAAATGTGAGGGATATTATTTATTTGAACTCATCCATCAACATTCAATGAATCAATCTAATCTTACTCACCAAGTTTTTCTTCAAACGATATCAAATCATTAATAAAAGTACACAAGAACAATATTTGATCAAAAAAGTACCTGAGAAAATTAAAACTATTTCTTCGAGAAGCAACAGGGAAAAAGGACACTAGTCAACAATTCAAGATTCACGAAATGTGCAGAACTAAAAACGTGCTATATTATCTCATCACTGTAATAGTCAACAGAGAAATAAATTAAACCTTTAAATTATACGAAAAAGAAACAATGAAAGTGGTAACAAGAAATGAATATATGATGAACTTGTGGTCTCGATCCAGCCTAGAATGGAGATACAACTAGGGAAATACTAGCAGGGTAACAAAAAAAAACAGAAAGGTTCATAAACGGAAGCTGTGAGTTTTTAGCATCACAAAAAAGCTTTCATCTAATCCTATAATAAGATTATAAAAGGATTTTTCTGCAATCCATTAAGAAAAATGTAAAGCTCTCGATTAAACAAGCATAGGCATTTCAAAGAAATTGTAGAGAACCCATAAAACATGAAAGGAATTTTAAGCAATCCAAAAAAGCAAATTTACTTCAATAATTTTTATGCCATGTTATTTTCAATTATTATCTTGACTTGTTGGATATAAAACCAATTTTATTTCTTGCTTTTTGCAGTAACCGTCCATACCATAAATCATGCGTATAAAGAATAGCATCATCCAAAATGTGATGTTTGCATGAACTTTGTAATTGTTCATTAATTTCAAAATTTGCGCTTTTCGTTGTTCTTTTGGATATTCTAACTAGCATCACATTCCTCCTAATTCCAATCTCCATATTTATTACTTTAGATCAGATATAGGAGCGATCTTCCTCAAGAAGCTTTTTCTGGCTATTATCTAGTCCGTTGCTAGTTATTAAACGGATAGCAAAAATTATGAAGTTATTAAACGGAAAGCAAAAATTTCATAAAAAACTTACTAGTTTTTAGCAGTTGTAACACTAAGCAAACGAACTTCCCAATTGAAATTGATGGCCACGAAACCCAAATAAAGAGGGTTTTGACTTTTGAGAAGAGCAATTAGAAGTAATTAAGCATTCCATCAATAATTTTCACAAAATCTACCCTAATCTGCTTAACTAGATGATTAGAGCCCATTTCAGGGAAGAAGAAGGACATGAGTTTTTATGTAATTTGGGCAAAACTTAACTTAGTGGGATATTTTTGGGCATAATTAGTTTTTTGGGGGAGAAAAGATTTGTGTGTGTGGGG
>AWOL01S0118002.1:0-12500 GCA_000715115.1 Nicotiana otophora
ATTAAGCGCTAGTCGCGCTCCTCGGTTTGGGGACAGCATAGCTTACTCAACATGTCATAAACAATTGAAAATTTAATGATCATAATCAGTTCACGAATACATGTCTCACTCTAGTCTTATTCAAAATTTTAGTATTATGTCACTCAGTGTGATTCGGTATATCAGTATCATGTATTGCAGTATGATTCTCAGTTCCANTAAACTATATATTATGGAGAGAGCTTTTCTTACCCGTCTTCAAAGGTCATGATGTTTATGGCTTTATTGATGGAAGTTTTCCCTGTCCTGAGCCTACTATTCTTCATGATGATGGTAACTCTATCGAGAACCCTTCCTTTCAACGATGGATTCAACTTGACTCCATTGTTCTTTCATGGATTCAAGCAATAATTTCCCAAGAAACTTTTCAAGCTATAATCAAGCCAAATCATTCTCTCACTTCTAGAGACGCATGGCTTCAAATCGAGCGATTATTCCGTGATCAATTTAGTTGTCGAACACTTCAACTCAAAGTACAGTTTCATAACCTTAAAAAAAGTAACCTTTCAATTAATGAATAAATCCATCGTCTCAAATCCATTGCAGATGCGTTGAAGTCCATAGGTAATCCAATCTCTGAATCTGATCTTGTTCTACAAATATTTTCTGGATTAACTCCAGAATATATGCTGTGAGAACCTCTATCTCTACTTGTATTTTTCTTTCTACCTTTGTTGAAGCACGCTCCCTACTTTTCCTTCATGAAGCCCAATTAAATAGTCTCTCTAATTTTACTTCGGATAATTCCACCACTGCTTTTATGGCCAAGCAGCAATCCTCTCCCTCTTATGGTCGTGGGCGTGGTCGTCATAACAATGGTGGGTTCCATTCTAATGGTGGACGTGGTCGAGGTCGCTATACTCAAGGGAATACCAAATCTTTTAATATTTGGCCTCAACAGTTCACTCCGCGTCCCCGTCTTCCTTCCATCTTAGGTCCTCCTCCAATTTCTTATACTGCTGCTTTCAATCCATCTCAACCTAATAATGTGTCGCTTTACTTCCAACTCTGCTATCAGCCATACCACACTGCTCATGATTGTCCTTCTCTAAATTCTAAGGCCTTTGTCTCAGATATTAGTTCTAACAACTTATTTTCTTCACCTGGTGATGCCTCTTGGTTTGTGGACAGTGGAGTATCTTTTCACATGACTCCAAATGCATCTAATTTATCCTCTATTACTCCAAACAATGGCTCAGATCATGTAGTTATGAGTAATGGAACTCAACTCCCTATTTCCTACACTGGACATGGTATTTTCTCTACTTCTGATTCTTTTTTTTTTCTCTTAAAGATATTTTAGTTGTTCCTCATCTTTCCACCAATTTACCAAGCTTTCGTAAATTTATTTCGGATAATAATTGTTCTATGGAATTTGATCCTTTTGTTTTTCCATTAAGGAACTCAAGACGAAGAGGCCTCTCCTTCGGTGCAATAGTTCTGGACCACTTTATTCCCTTACTTCTTCTTCTGATAGCTTTGTTGCAACTCGTCGTCTTGCTCTTGCTGCTGCACATGTCTTTCCAAATCTTTGGCATCGTCGTTTAGGACATACAAGCTCAAATATTTTAACTAGTTTAATTAGGATCAATAAGTTATCTTGTTCTGCATTTAAATGTTTAGATAATTTATTAATGCTTGTCAACTTGGCAAGTACCAAAAATTGCCATTTATGGATTTTTGTTCTTTTTATTTATCTCCATTTGAGTTAATTCATAGTGGTATTTGGACCTCTCCCGGTTTTTCTTTTACTGGATTTCGATATTATATTTTATTTCATAACGATTTCATGAAGTTTTAATGGGTTTTTTCTCTCAAGCGTAAATATGATGCTTTCACTATATTTAAGCAATTTCATGCCTATGTATTGACCCAGTTTTCTAGAAAATTAAAAGCGTTTTGCTTCGCATTTCCTGTCCTCATACTCATCAACAAAATATCAAAGCTGAACGCATGCATCGTACTATTTTAATATGGTCCGTTCATTATTATTTCAAGTATCACTTCCCTCTCGATTCTGGGTTGAAGTCCTGCACACTGTTGTCCATATTTTAATATCCTTCCTTCATCTAAGCTTCGTTTTAAAACTCCCTTTGAAGTTCTTTTTGGAAAGCCTCCTATATACAATCATCTACATGTCTTTGGCTGTTCATGTTACTCAAACTTACAAGACTATTTATCCCACAAGTTGAATCCTCGTTCTAAACATTGTATCTTTCTTGGCTATCCATCTAACTACAAAGGATTCAAATGTTTTGATACTTCCAGTAATAAAGTATTTATCTATAGACATGTTAGGTTCAATGAGGATATCTTTCCTTATCTGCATCTTCTCTCCTTAACTTTACTTGAATCTAGCACTTCTACTCTCTTTAAACTTCCATCTTTAATTAATATTAATCCTTCTTTAACCTCAACCGTATTTCCTAATTTTCAGTATGGAGATATTAAAAAATATTACCGTTTGTTATCTCCAACAAATGCCGAAATTGTTTCTCATATTCCTACTTTACCTCCTATCTTATATCATCCCTTATCTCCTAATCTGATAAATTCTAGCAATACAAATTAGAATTTTGATTCTTCCAGAAGGCATCAAACTTCTTTGCCAACGGTACAAAATACTCCTAACACTACATCAATTGTGCAACAACGTAACACATCCGATTCTCCTCCAAATGTTGGACATGTCACTCCTTCATCCACCCCTAACCATACCATCTCACGTTTACCCATTACAACCACCAACATATCTCCAATTCAATGCCTTGAATCTTCTGTTTCTCAACCTCAAATTTCAAACATATGTTCCTCTAATACTAAAACACATCACATGATCACTCGCAAGCAAACATGCTCTCTTAAGCCTCACATTCTCCCATCCTTAATCTCTCACATTTCATCACCTCATTGGAGACGTTCAATGGCCGAAGAATACAATGCTTTTATAGCCAACCGCACTTGTGATCTTGTGCCCGCACCACCTACTGCCAATGTTATTGGTTGTCGTTGGGTTTATCGTATTAAACAAAAATTTGATAGTTCTCTAGAGCGTTTTAAGGCTCGTCTTGTGTCCCAAGGCTACAAACCACAACAAGGACTAGATTATGAACAAACATTTAGTCCTGTGGTAAAACCATTAACCATTCGTACTATTCTTGCCCTGCTGCATCTAAGTAATGGCATGTTCATCAATTAGACGTTAAGAACGCCTTCTTGCACGACAATCTTAACGAACTGGTATACATGAAACAGACTGCTGGCTTTGTTCATCCACAATTTTCTCATCATGTTTGTCTGTTGAACAAAGATTTTTATGGCTTAAAGCAAGCCCTTAGGGCATAGTTCCATCGTTTCACTTCTTTGATTCTAAGTACTTGATTTCAAAATAGCTTTTCTGGTCCCTCTCTTTTTATTTATAAACATAACTCAGACATTGCTATTCTTCTACTATATGTTGATGATATTCTCCTCACTGCCTCTTTTACTACTTTACTTCAATATTTAATTTAGACTCTTAAGTTCGAATTTTCAATGAATGACTTAGGATTGATTAATTATTTTCTTGGTGTTTCTATAATTGCTCGTGATGGAGGTTGTTTTCTATATCAGTCCAAATACGTGAAAGAACTTCTTGGTCGTGCAAATTTGCCTTCTTCCAAACCAGTTTTAACTCCTCTTTCTCCTAAGTCTCTATTATATTCGGATGATTCTTTCCCTTTTTCTGATCCCACACTTTATAAAAATCTTGTTGGTGGTCTTCAATACTTGACATTTACCCGTCCAGACATTGCCTTTGCAGTTAATCAAGTATCTCAATTTATGCATTCTCCCTTAGACATTCACTATACTGCCGTCAAAATATTTTGCGATATTTGCATGGTTCATTGAGTCACGGTTTATTTTTTCCGGTGGTTTTATTGACAGTTTACACTGTTATAGTGATGCAAATTGGGTGGTTGCTCTATAACTCGTGGATCCACTTTGGCCTCTGTATCTTCCTTGGCCCGAATCTTATTTCATGGTCCTCCAAGAAGGAGAATGTTATTTCCTGATCAAGTGCTGAAGCTGAATATCGTGCAGTTGCTCACGCGACTGCCAAAATCACATGGTTACATTCTCTTTTAAAAGGAACTTCATGTTTCTTGTTCTTCAGCTTCCACAATTTTCTGTGACAATACTAGCAACATATATTTGGCACAGAAACCTGTTCAACACGCTCGTACCAAACATGTCGAGATAGATGTTCATTTTGTTCGTAAAAAGGTTTCCGTTGGTATTCTTTGAGTTTATTATGTCCCTAGTCAAGATCAACTTATAGATTTATTAACCAAGGCACTTCCTTCACTGCGATTATTATTTTTACGCAACAAGCTCTGCATTCTTCCAGACCATGCATCGTTTGAAGGGGCGTGTTAATATGTAATGTAAATTTTAAATTTTAAATCATTATTGTACTTAGAGATAATGTTTACCTTCTAGATCAACATATAACTATAAAAGCTCATTGTATCTGTAACAATATTCATTATGAAGTATTACTTGTTTCATATATACTACTCTTCCCAAACTCCACTTATAAGATTTTACTGGGTATATTGTCGTTGTTATTTCAAATATGTTAGTTCAATATTTGTAAATATTGCTGACCAAGCTTTAACATGCAATTAATGACTTTAATAATTTCAAATTGCAATTGAAGTCATAGCCAAATACCCAAAAACCATGCCCCAATCCACTCCATAAGGTCACAACCAAATCCTCAGAACAAGGGCATTAGGTCCCGTATTGTAGATTGACATACAAATGGGAAAGAAGAATGTAGTGCTGCCATGCAACAATAGAAACTCTTGTTATTTGAAGACATTAGGGATCCAAAAAATAGATTAGGACAGTCTATAAATTTAATATATTTGTTGTTGGAATGAAAACAAAAAGGTAGCCCGGTGCACAAAGTATCACGTATTCACGCAGGGTCCGAAAAGGGATTGCACGCCAAGGGGATATGATATAGGCAGTCTACCCTGATACAAGCATAAATGGTTGATTTCACGGCTCGAACCTACGACTTATAGATGGAGACAACTTGACCGTTGCTCCAAGCCACCCCATCGATGTTAGAACGAAGAGTACAGACATTTATTAGGACCAAAAGTCGAGAGATTTAGACCACTGCGATCTTTTCTTTCGGAATCTTTGCATAAATAGCCGACTAAATTTATTGTTTATTTTTCTAGCCGATATACATAATGTAGTTGGGTAGACTGCTATTTAGGTTAATTCTTCTTTTTTTATTTTTATTTTATGGGAGTGGACTTGTATATATTGTGAGGAGAGATTAAGGTAGAAGATGTTGAGAGTTTTTATAGGATTTAACTCAAACACCCAAAAAGGTAGAGTGGAACTATAACTATTACTCCTACTATACAACACTGATCTCATAAATTGAACCTAAGATGTGAAAACAGTATATTTTCTGGATTGTTTTGGGGGGAAAATATAACGACTCGGTAGGTCGTTTTGGGTATTACAACCCCGTCTCCTCATTTACTGCTCAAATTATGCTTTACGGTTGTTATTCGGCTTGCCAGGATAATTGGTTCGGGTCCGGTGAAGTTTTGAAATAATTTGGAACACTTAGTTCCAAGCTTTAGAACTTAAGATGAAAATATTGACCGGATGTTGACTTATGTGTAAATACCCCGGATAATTTTTGCTAAGGAAATTAAGGTTATCTGGTGTCAAGATAGATTAATAAGGTTGTCGGGGTTTCTCGGCTTGACTGGTTATTATCATCGCTTTGTGGAGGGTTTCTCGTCTATTGCATCGCCTATGACTAAATTAACCCAGAAATGTGCTCCGTTCAGATGGTCGGATGAGTGTGAATAGTTCTTTCATAAGCTCAAGACAGCTTTGGCTATAACTCCAATTCTAGTTTTGCCAATAGGTTCAAAGTCTTATACTGTGTATTGTGATGCGTCACGTATTGGTCTCAGTGCAGTGCTGATGCAAGACGGTAAGGTGATTGTCTATGCGTCCAGACAGTTAAAGGTACATGATAAGAATTATCCAGTCCACTACCTTGAGTTAGCAGCTATTGTTCATGCTTTGAAGAGTTGGTAGCATTATTTGTACGATGTCTATTGTGAGGTTTATACCGATCACCGAAGTCTACAACATCTGTTTCAACATAAGGATCTTAATTCGCGCCAGCAGAGGTGGTTGGAGTTTCTTAAGGATTATGACATCACCATTATCTATCATCCCGGAAAGGCCAATGTGGTGGCCGATGCCTTGAATCATAAGGCGGAGAATTTGGACAGCTTAGCATACTTACCGTTAGCAGAGAGGCCTTTAGCCTTAGATGTTCAGGCCTTGGCTAACCAGTTTGTTAGATTGGATGTTTCGGAGCCGAATCGAGTTTTGGCTTGTGTGGTTTCTCAGTCTTCTCTTTATGATCGTATCAGAGAACGTCAGTATGATGACCTCCATTTGCTTGTCCTTAAGGACATGGTTCAGCACGGTGATGCCACAGAAGTGACTATCGGAGATGATGGTGTATTACAGATGCAGGGAAGGCTATGTGTGCCTAATGTAGATTGTTTGCATGAGTTGATTCTCCAGGAAGCTCACAGTTCGCGGCACTCCATTCATTCAGGTGCCGTGAAGATGCATCAAGATTTGAGGTAGTACTAATGGTGGAGGCGAATGAAGAAAGATATAGTTGGATTTGTAGCTCGGTGTTTAAATTGTCAACAGGTGAAGTACAAGCATCAAAGACCGGGAGGATTGCTTCAGAGGCTTGAAATTCCGGAGTGGAAATGGGAGCGTATTGCCATGGATTTCGTAGTTGGGGTTCCACAGACCTAGAGGAAGTTTGATGTTGTTTGAGTGATTGTGGATCAGTTGACCAAGTCCGCGCATTTTATTCCAGTTGGTACTAATTATTCTCCGGAGCAGTTGGCTGAGATTTATATCCGCGAGATTGTTCGCCTACACGGTGTGCCAGTGTCTATTATTTTAGATTGAGGCACGTAATTTACATCACAGGTGTGATTTTTGGGTCGTGACAGAAACTATAAGTGGTTTCATAGGAAGAAATTTTCAGATTTGACTACCTTTTTAGAATGTTATTGCCAATTTGAGTTGCTTTCAGATTCACATTAACGGGAGCAAACTTGGCTATGTGCGGTAATCGTCATTTGGCAAAAGTTTCTAAATCAATCTTATAAAATAAGGTAGATAAATAAATTCCCCTAATAGGAAGGAACTTTTACATATATATACTAAATTATAAATTTATTTACCTTTTTCAAGAGAAGTAATCAGTTAATTAAATTTCATATACATATTTTATTATTTATATACAAAATAATGCATTAAGTTTCAATTTTCCTCATTTTTCTCTATCCTGTTTTTCCATTTTTTCTCCCTATTAGAAGAATAATTACATTCTCAATTGTAATTCGAGATTTCATAATGTTTACCCGAAAAATGGATAACAATTGAATTTATACGCGGTTCTAAGGATACGTAGTATAAATTGGTACAAATTGAGAAAATATATAAATTAATATCGAAATTAACTGTAAAGAAATAAATGCAAACCAAACAGTCAATAAGCCTTGTCCTTTGAGTTAGATCACCCTCGAACCAAGTAAAATTTCTGCTAATGTATGAATAGAGTAACAAGGTATTGAAGGCTGAAAGAAGGCAGTGTATTGCTTTTTTCTTACATAAAAAATTATCTTTCTATCAAACCCCCTTTATATAGTAGGGAAGTCCTATTTTGAATATAATTCTAAATACATAAGGAATTCTATGATATATTAATTAATTAGCCTCTCCTTGATATGCGTCGGGATTTTTGCCGAGATTATCGCCCTAATTGTGGATATACCGTCTTTTTTATTTTTTGGTTCGATCTCGATCTTGGCCGATCATGATCTTGATCGGTCTCTATTTTGCTCGGTCTCGATCTTGGCCGATCTCGATTGGTCTCTATTTTGCTCGATCTCAATCTTGACCGATCTCGATCGGTCTCTATTTTGCTCGGTTCTCGATCTTGACCGATCTCAACCAATCTCTATTTTGCTCGATCTCGATCTTGTTCGGTCCCTGGGTCACGAGTTCGTCAACCTAACTTTGCATCATAGCATGATATTATATGAGGTTGAACCTTGATTTATCATGTTCCAGTTTCGATTAGTCATACGAAGGGCAAACTCGGTTTTGACCGTATACATATAGTCTCCTCGTTTCTTGGAAAGAAGATGGCGAGAAACGATATGAATTTTCGAACTCCGGCTTGATGGGTAATGACATCAGCAATGAGCCCGATTATGACATATGCGATGAAACGTCCCGTCGGTCCAGCTACCAAGGCATTAAATACCTGTCAGTTGTTGGTCGGCCATTACCGGTTGTGAACCGTCGCCGGCAACCTATAAGAACCCAATCTTTTCTCATTCAAACTTTACACTCAAAGCTTCTTTTCTACTCTTGCATCTTCTTCAGAAAATCCCTTTACTTTATAATTTTCACACCCAAATTTTTAGAACTCCAATTAAACCACATACCATCCTAATTCTCTTTTGCCTTGTTCATCAATGGCGAAAACGTACAAAATAGTGCCGCAAAAAGAGGTCGCTTCTTCATCACGACCTGCCGGTGGTGAAGATGCGGCGGAGCCCCACCCTGGTGAATGTGTTCCGGTAGGGTGCCCAACCTTCATCGACTTTAAGGTAAAATAAGCCTCCTCGGTACCGGGCTGATGTGAGCCGATCTCGAGGTACATGTGTACAATCACTTAGAAAATCCTCGACAAAGTGAAAAAGGAATGCAACTGGGGCGAAAAGCATGTGGTAGTCCCATCGCTTGAAGAATCGATTACTACCCATGTGGAGGGGTTTCTAAGTGTTTACACTTACCCCTTCACGTTGGGTCCCTTAGACCCTATCATCATCGCCTTCTGCAAGAGATACGACGTGACCCTCGACCAGATCTATCCTTCCTTTTGTAGAATAGTGATTCTCCTCCGATTCTTCTCGAGAAAAATCGAGGGGTGTCTTTCACCCTCAATCACCTTATGCACCTTTACAGTTCCCGACTATATCGAGGAAGGCTAATCAAGTTTGCTCACCGACCCAACAAAGCCCCGTTCTCGAGTATAGACGTGACTCGTGATCGAGGTTGGATGGGCCGATTTGTTCGAATCAGGACTTCGAACCTGATCCCTGCTGAAGACATGTCGTTTCTTGAGAAATAGAATATGAATTGTGAGTGGTATTTCCCTTTGAACGTTCAATTTTGTGGTTCTGATTTTCATTTTCTTCATCTACTTTTTCTATGTTGTTACAGTTGTGTCCCAGATGCCGGAACCAATTTCGGAACTTAAGCAATAGGTAGAAGGTCTGGTGTTGCAGAGACCATACTCCGAGCGTGCTTGGATGGAATTATCAAAGGGTCGATGGGAGGCTTGCAATCATGGGAGGCCCCTTTTTTCCTTTGTAGGCCTTGGTAAGGACGTTGCCATGAGCCCCCCATCTGGTGACGGAGAAGTCCTTCTATTTGCTCTGAAGTATGTCAAAGAGAAGAAGAGAAAAAAGGGCTCTAAGTTCCTCGGTCTCGGAAAAGTAAAAATCAGCGAGGAAGTCTCGCAAGCCCAAGGGGGGCTCCGATGTTATGCCTTCGAACTTGATCCGCCGATTAAGGGATGAGCCCGAAGAAGGAGAAGAGGAAGTAGCCTGTGTGCGAGCTAATATTTTGATACAAAACTCCTCTGAATCGGTGGAGGTTGATGAGGGAGCTATAGCCATAATTCCTGAACCAGAAAAGGTTGAGGCCACTCCATCCCGAGCTGAGATGGTCAAAGGAGAGACCGGGGGCGAGGCTTCTCGGGAAGCGGAAGATGTCTCAAGGGACGAGCTCCGTCTGGTCGATATTTATGGATCTCCTAAGATTTCGGACGCTATGATCTGTGAGGCCAACATGTTGGAAAATCGATCTTACGAGGGTATTGGGGGGGCGACTGATATCCATGGCTTTATGGATGGGCTCGAGTCCGCTGCCTCGGAGGATATTACCGGGTTCGGTGGATTACCGGTACCGAAGAAAGTATCATCATCGGGCGCTATCGCATCTTTATCGAGCCCAAACCTGGTGGACCGATTCCCGGCCCCGAGTGTTAACCCCGATCGTAGGCAGAAGATAGTGCTTTCCATCTTGGAGGATGCCCGAGTTTTCTCTCCCCCCGTAGGGATTGCTAGTTACCTTAGATCCTTGGTGACCGAGGAGGATTAAGCCATGATGAATGCGGTAGGATCCGCTTTCCTTTTCAATGAGTCCCAACATGCTTTGAATCGGGTAACTTCGATGGTACCTCTATTGTTTCTTTTATACTTAGAGTTATAGATAATTCTAATATATTCTTCCTTGTTTGCAGGCTTCAGTGTTGCATCACGAGGCTTTCCTCAGAACCCGGGAGGAACATGAGACTAAGGTTCAGGACCTCACTGAGAAGAGTGATACCTACAAGCTTCTTAGTGAGAAGCTTTGGGTAGATTTGGTAATGGCTCGGGATGAGCATTCTGAGATGGCTGAGCAGGTATTTAGAATGCTTCACGATAGTGAAGATGAATTGGAGATAAATGATCTGATTCTGCAGGTTTGACATAGGCTCGAACAAATCGGACGTCTCCAAATGTAGGTGAATGCGATACAGGCTGAGGCGGAAGAATTCAAAAAGAACATGAACATTCTAGCCTCGAAAAACGAGACTGTCCAAGCTCAATTGGAGTCGGCCGACTCCCAACACCAAGCTGCAAAAGAGAAGGCCTCGGTTCAGGTCGATAATAACAATGAGCTTCAGTCTCGGTTGGATTTGGCTGTTTCTGATAAGGCAAGCTTGTCCGATGAACACGAAATGGCCAGATCCGAGGTGGCCGTAGCTAGATTTGAGATGGCAGTGGCCAACAAATTAGCTGATGCTAAAGTGTCCCAATTTATGGTCGATGTTGAGGCCATCCAGGCCAAGGCCAAGGGCATGGTGGATCATGCAAAATGGCAAGCTCGAAGGGAAACCCTCGAGGGAGTTCATGCCCAGGGTTTCAACATTATGGCTGAGCTCGAACATGCTAAAGTAGAGGAAGCCAGGGCTCAGAGGCTGGAATTCCCTGAGGATGACTCCGATAGCTCAAGTGAATTTGAAGATGGAGAAAATCCCGTGGTTGAGATACAACCTCCGATGAAGACCAAGCCACTTAGGACTTTTTACTTTTTGCATTTGTTTCTGAGGCCGGTTTTGGTCGTTTGTAAGTTTTTGTGTTAGGCCGATTTGGTCTTTATACAGAACCTTTGTATATAAATATAAGGCTTTTCTTTCCCTTTCGGCTCTCATATTTTTCTTTTTCTTTGTTAATTATATTTACAAAGTTTGAAATGCCTTAGCATGAAACAATAAGGTTGTGTTTGAGGGTTCGAACAAACCTTACCTTTACTGCCTTTCTGGGTTAAGGCGTTATTGGGGTTCAATGTTACCCAAGTTTTTCTCCAAAAATATCTTACGTTTGAGACTTTGCCGAGGGTAGCCTTTAGAACTGGTTGTGAAAGATTTCTCTTTTTCGAAGGCCTGTTTTTGTTATAGATTTCAGACGTCTCTGAGCCATGTTAGATTAGTCGTAGCCTTTTAGTTTGGGAGATACCCATTGGGTTTGTTTTCCCATTTTATCCGGGCTTTCCCGAGATAGTAGTCTCCGAGTGGGATGGTCGTGACCTTTAGATATCGGGGAGTTGCCTATTTGGTCTTTTGCTCCCGAGGCCCGATGACTTGGGTTTGTTTGAGTCGGACAGCAGTCCTCGAGTGAGGGGATTGTCATTCATATTGCACTTATGTATTTTCCCTTGGGCTTGTTATATTCGGAAGTACGAAACTCTTTGAGGTGTAAAGAGAAATGTTTTTACATAATATGACAGCAAGAAAGTACTTCTCTTTATTCTCGATAGAGACGATCATACATCCGTACATGTTTTATGTCAGGGTTCGAACGATCGTCGTGGGCACGTCTCGTTTTGACCGTTTGGCCCTTACATTTATGGTTGTCCAATGGGACGGGACGGGCCCTTACATTTATGGTTGTCCAACGGGAAGGGACGGGACAGGACGACATTTAGCCGGGACGATGGCAGGACGGGATAAACAGGATGAAACGGTAGGCCCATCCCATCCCACTAATAAACGGGAAGGGACAGGACGCGACGGTTTCGGAGGCCTTAAGTGGGCCTTTTCTTTAAAAAAAAATAATTATTTAAGCATTAAGTTTGGCAACAGCTAGTTTTTTGACAATGACTAAGTTTTTAAAGTTTGCAACGGCTAGTTTGTTGACTTATTTAATAAACGTAAAAGTTCAAACGGAAATTAGGAAACTAAGTAAAGAATTATAAAATATTAAAATAAAAGATTT
>AWOL01S0118002.1:17500-22820 GCA_000715115.1 Nicotiana otophora
CCGACCCCGAATACACATTTTTCTGGGTTCAACTTCATGTTGTATTTCTTCAATATACTAAGACTTTCCTACAAGTACTTTAAATGGTCCTCTACTCACAGGGACTTAACTAGCTTGTCATCAACGTAAACTTCCATAGATATCCCTATTTATTCTCCGAACATCCGATTTACTAGGCGTTGATAAGTGGCACCAACATTGTTTAATCCAAATAGCATTATATGTGGCAGTAGGTACCATATTTAGCTATGAACGAGGACTTTTCCTGATTATCCGGGTTCATCTGTATTTGGTTGTACCCGGAATAGGCATCGGGAAAATTGAGGATCTCGTGACCGTCCGTGGCATCGTTCATGCAATAGATATTAGGCAAAGGAAAAGAATCCTTGGGGCATGCTTTATCTAGATCCTTGTAATCTACACACATTCTAAGTTTGTTTCTTTTTTTAGGGAATACTACTTCGTTTGCTAACCATTCGGGGTATGTTACTTCACGGATGGACCCTATTTTAAGAATCTCGATTACCTCGTCTTTGATAAAAGCATGTTTGACCTCGGACTGAGGTCTTCTTTTTTGCTTCATCGAATAGAACGTCGGGTCCAAGCTTAGGTTATGGGTGGTGATTTCCGATGAGATCCCTGTCATATCTAGATGGGACCAAGTGAAATAATCCATGTTAGCTATTAAAAAATTGAATAATCTTTTTCCTGAGCTCGGGATTTAACCCTGTGCCCAGGTATACCTTTTGTTCGGGCGGATGTTCGATTAGTATAATTTGCTCCAGCTCTTCGACCGTTGATTTGGTAGCGTGGGAATCATCGGGGACTATGAAGGATCGAGGGACCCCATAATCACCATCTTTGTCAGTCCCTTGCTTCTCTAGTTGGGTTGAGGTTGGCATGTGTGATTGCTATTTGGTCTTCTATTTTCCCTTTCAAATTGACCCATTTGTCGATGAGAGTGATGATATCAGAATCACTTCGTCAACGGCAAACATTTCCTTTGCGGCGGGTTTCTCCCAGTAGATTGTTTTGATTCTCTCTAGTGTTGGGAATTTTAGAACCTGGTGAAGGGTCGAGGGCACTGCTCTCATGTTGTGGATCGATAGTCTCCCGAACAGGGAGTTATACCTCATGTCGCCCTCGATCACATGGAACTTCATCTCTTGGATGGTCCCGGCCACGTTTACTGGCAAAGTTATCTCACCCTTATTAGTTTCACATGCCATGTTGAATCCGCTTAGCACTAGGGTCGTGGGAACAACCTGGTCCTGTAGACCGAGTTGCTCTACGACCCTCAATCGAATGATGTTGGCCGAATGATAAGTAGGGATTTTGACTACTTATTTGCACCTTTTGACTTTCGTTTTAGTACATAAATGTTTAAAGGTATTCCCGAAAACTGATGAAATATGCGTACTTGCAAGAGTATTGGAAAATGAGCCATTACGATGAAATCCAACTCAAAAAGGAGTGCTTTTTAACAAGGACAAAAATAAAGCACACAGGCTCAAGTGCGGACCGCATATTTCTATCTAAGGCCGCAAAATATGAAGAAGAATCAACAGAGCTTCAGTGTAAAGTGCGGACTACACAATAATTGTGCGGCCGCAGAAGTCAAATTTTAGAGAGTTTCAAATTCAAGCCCAACAAGAACTGCAGACCGCATTATAATTATGTGGTCGCAAAAGTCAAATGAGCGGTCATACCCAGAATTATGCAGACCACAGAACTCAAAAGATCCGGCCGCAATCCAGAATTGTGCAGCCACAGAATCCTCTCCTATCAAGAGCTGAAGAAAAGTGCGAATCACACACAGAATTGTGCAGCCATAGAACCTCCAAAAGGGCAATTTTGTCAGAAAATGCTAGCTTTGTATAAATAGACTACTTTCATGAAATTAGGTCAAGTTTTGAATACCAGAAAATCTGTAGCCATTTTTCTTTACTCTTTTTTATATTGTTGATTTTACATTGGATTTTCATCTATTAATCATTCAATATGAGTTTTATCATCTTTTCTTCTTTATTTTCTTCATTACCCACTATGAGTAGTTAAATTTCTAGCTAGGGTTGTGACCCAACCCTAGTGTGGGAACCTAATGGGTGTTTGATTTAGGGCTTGTTTATGGGTGGGTATGCATTATTTAGCCTAGTTCTTGCTATAATTGTAGAATTAATGGTTGCAAACAGTGGTTCAAGCCTATTTGACTTAGTCTATACTTGAGAAAGAGAGACTTAGTCTAGGAAACCTTGGCTAACAAGAGTTTGGGATGAAATCAAGAGATTGATAGTCCAAATTAAAGGGTTGAACCT
The DNA here is from genome assembly GCA_000715115.1 of Nicotiana otophora. NCBI lineage: Eukaryota > Viridiplantae > Streptophyta > Magnoliopsida > Solanales > Solanaceae > Nicotiana > Nicotiana otophora. Next base: position 19,816 of record AWOL01S0118002.1, read on the forward strand.
AGATATAGTAATACCCGACTTGACCAATTTGTCAACTGTTTAGTTTAATACCCATTTGGACTTGAGAAAGCCAAATTGGGCAAAACCACTCTCTTACCGAGAGGTATTGGGTGGGTATTTGAGTGTTGACTTCTATAATACATCCCGACCAACGAAACTCACCCTAAAGCCCACAACCCGTTAGGCAAACACCTAGGTGGAAGTTACAGCCCTAGACCCTTTACAAATTTGAAAACCAACAACAAAAACATTCTTCTCTCATTTCATATTTTTCAATTTCAATCCTTAGTATAATTGTAGAAGTAAAATAAAAACAAAGTTTGTGGAAGTGCAACTTAGACATGCTTAGACCAAATACATGCCACAAATCCCATCTACGCTCCCTGTGGATTCGATCCTAACTCCTAGTTGGGTATTATTATTGCAATCGACCGCTTCACAACCCCAATTTGAGGTGTGACTTAGTCGAGATCAATTTTTGGCGCCGTTGCCGGGGAGCATAAAAAATGGATTTAGCTATATATTTGGTTTTGTGTGTGAATTGTATTATTTTCCTTCCGTGTTACTAATCTTTTTGGCGAAACAAATGTAGGTGAAACAATGGCTCTCAACAACAATGATCCTCTCGGAAACATGCCTTTGGGGGATGTGGGCATGGAATATGACCAAGTTGAAGAGGTTCCTCATGAACCTCAAGCAAATAGACGAGGCCGACTGCCTCAAGCCAACGTTCCCATTCTACCCCCACCTCCACAAAGAGTGGCTCCACACCGGGTGTTGCTGAATGAAGGGTATGCAAGTGTCATAGTCCCGCCTCGTATTAGGGCGGAAAACTTTCAAATCACAAATGTTATTCTCACATTGCTAGAGCAACATGGATTCTTCACCGAGGCTTCGAATCAAAATGTGTACAAACACTTGAAAGGATTTGTGGACACTTGCTGGGGGAGTAAACAGACAAACGTCTACGAGGATGCTTTAAGGTTGAGGCTACTTCCTTTCTCTACGGGGGAAAGCCTTGGATTGGTTAGAAAGGTTGACAAACTATTCCATCCATACATGGGATGAATTGGCGGAGAAATTCATTGCCAAGTTCTTTTCTCCCGGGCACATGGCTACTCTTAGTGATGAGATTCTAGCATTCAAACAAGAACCCAATGAGCCTTTGCATGAGATATGGGAGAGGTACCGAACTATGGTGAAAGAGTGCCCGAACAATGACATGACAAAGGCTATGATTTAACAAACTTTTTATAAAGGGATCAATACTACTAATCAATATGTGATCAACCAACTTGTCGGTGAAAATTTCATGACAACACCATATGCCGAAGCTTGTGAAATCTTAGATGAAATGGCGGATACTTCATCGGTATGGAAAAGTTGAGAAAATGTTCCTCAAGGTGATCCAAATATGATTCACCTACATAAAGAATTGCATGATCATGAGCTCAACTTCAACAAGTTCAAGGTCCTAAGCAAGTAAATGCAATAGAGGGTGTCAATATTATGGTAAATAAGAGAAGGCAAAAGGCTCAACAAGTGCAAAACCGTGCAGAACAATATGTTCAAGCAAATAGTGGGTTTGACCAAGATTAATCTTACAGTGAACAAGAGGAAGAAGTACAATATGTGAACAATTTTCAAGGGCAAAGAAACAACTCTCAAGGCATGAATCAACAACAATGGCGATCTCAAGTTAATCAAGGGAATTGGAACAATCAAAACAACCAAGGTAATTGGAACAATCAAAACAATCAAGGAAATTGGAATGGTCAAAACAACCAAAGCAATTGGAGTGGAAATAGTCAAGGATATTAGGGAGGAAACAACCAAGGGGGTGGAACAATAATCAAGGAAATCGGGGGTCGGGCTTTCAAAGGTCCCCGATGTATCAACAACCAAACAACCTGCCTCTTTATTTTTCCCATGGTCCTAGCTCTTCCAACAATGGGATGGGGTGAATTGAGAACATGTTTAAACAAATAATGGAGAAGAATGCCGACTCTGATGCTCAACTAGCCTCCCATATCACTTCAATTCGCAATTTGGAAGTCCAATTGGGGCAAATCTCGCAAGCTTTGAACACTCGTCCTAAGGAGGCACTACCAAGTGACACGGTGGTGAACCCAAAGAGTGGGAACAACACAGGTCATGCCATGGCTGTGACTATTAGGAGTGGAAAAAGTGCGGATGCAACCACCTCAAGTCAAAGAAAAATTGTGGATGATGAACTAGTGACTCAAGAAGATGAGATTTCAAACAATTTGATGCAAGTCAATGATGAAGTAAGAATTGATATTGATGATAATGTGGAGGAGACTCAAGAGGACGGGAACCCGTCTAGGGAGCACATTGTAGACATACCGGAACTGGTAGTGCCAAAGGCTAAGGCACCAATGCCAAGGCCTCCTCCTCCATACCCTCAAAGGCTTGCCAAGAAAAATGGCGAGAACCAATTCAAAAAGTTCATTGACATGATGAAAATCCAATCTATTAATGTGCCATTGGTTGAGGCTTTGGAGTAAATGCCCGGTTATGCAAAGTTTATGAAGGATTTGGTGACAAAGAAGAGGTCGATAAAATGTGAGACTATAAAGATGACATATCAAGTGAGTGCAATTTGAAGCGCCGACTTTGCAAAAGCTCTTTGTGATCTTGGGTCAAGTATCAATTTGATGCCCTATTCGGTTTTCAAGACTTTGGGAATTGGTCAACCAAGATCCACATCTATGAGGTTACAAATAGCGGATCGTACTATGAAGAGACCATTGGGTATTATTGATGATGTGTTGATTCGTGTTGATAAATTTAGCCTCCCGGTAGACTTTGTGATTCTTGACTGTGAAGTAGACTATGAGGTGCCTATTATTCTAAGGAGACCTTTCCTTGCTACGGGGAAGGCTTTTGTTGATGTGGAAGCCGGTGAGCTCACTTTCTGTGTGGGTGATGAAAAGGTGGTTTTTCATGTGTGCAAATCTATGAGGCAACCGAATAGCAATGAA